>QANX01000900.1:6417-85061 GCA_003254975.1 Ochetophila trinervis | reverse complement strand
AAATAAGAAAAATAAACATTACAATAAGTACCAAGAGAGTGCTTAGCAATAGAGTCAGCCAGCACATTTGCAAATCTTCCAATCCACTTCAAGCTCCACCGATTAGCCTCCATCCATCTCCTAATGTCAAGCACCTGAGAACTAGTATGCCACTCTCCAGGAACTTGATTGGATAAGATATCTAAGACCACTTCTTCTGCATCAGAGGAGAAAAAGATTGTACTCCACTTCCTCTTAATAGCCTCCATGAAAGCCCATTCTAAAGCCAGAACTTCTGCAACATATGCTGAAGGAGCCGAAATCAGTTTAGAGGAGGCATGCACCAATAAACCGCAATCATCCCTCACCACATACGCAAGAGTTGCCTTTCCTTTGATAAACACAGCATCACAGTTTATCTTCCACCAACCAAGAGCTGGAGGTATCCACTTCTCCACCGGAGCTTCAGGAATATCCAGCATGTCGAACTTGCTTTCAACGAATTCCTCTAGCGAGATATTCAGCTGGAAGGAAGCTTCCCCAACCGAAGCTTTACCATGAAAGCAGCTCTCATTTCGAAGGTTCCATAAACAATACATCAAACAAGCAACAAAGACCATCATTGAATCATTTTCCCTATCTTCTAGCATCAGATTTGCCTAGGAATGCAAGCATAACTCAACCAATTCATGCATAGAAGAGTATTGCCACTCATCCACTCTTGCCCCCCATTTGCTGGCAAAGGCCAGGGCCCTAAAGCATGGGCATTCCTTAAAAAGATTCATGATACTCTCAATTTCAAAACCACATAAAGCACATGAGGTATCTCCCACATTAAAAAACTGATTTAGCTTTTCCCGGATTGGAATCACATCAGCTAGGATTCTCCAAATGAAGATCTTTAAACGATCATGCATCTTTGCTTTCCAAAGCCTTTCCCAAATATAAGAATTGGGAACCCCATTGTTCCCATTTATCTCAAAGGAACTGCCCACTGAAAATTTTCCAGAATTGTTTCCAATCCAAAATAGCCTATCATCCTCTTGCCTCCTTGGCCAAGGAATCTTATTCGATCATCAGTTAATAATAAGTATCTTATTCGATCGTTATTTTTGTTTTTGTATAAATATATTGTTATACTATAGGTCATTCCGCGCCCATGATTTTCTTTAATAAAAATTTTGGATCCGCATTTGACTGTGCTATACTTGCCAATTAATATTTCCTTCTGTTTTTATTTGATAAATCTGATTACATAGTTTGGGATTTAGTTTGGGATTCTTGGGTTGCCTCTCTTTCTTTTACCATCTTATTAATTTTGCATTATTTTTGGAGCAATTAAATCTTTGAAACTTTCATTACCTAATAGCTAGGAAAATATGGTTGCCATATATATATTATAACATTTCAAATAGATAATGTTTACATAAACCTTTGTGATTTATGAGTTACGTTGGAAAGTGATAAATGATTACATCGTTTTTGTTGGTCATCTCTTCTTGAAATGGAGCAAAAATTCAGTATTTTTGGAGTATGGTGAATACATCTCACATGAATATGAGACAAATCTGCATGTGATGCTCATATTCATGCAAGAGGTACTCTCAGTATTCCAAGAGCATTTTGAATTTTTTTTATTTTTTTTAAATCAATGCGGCATGATGTTGAATTAAAATGTTCACTTCTAATAAAAATTATAATAATGATAAAAAGGAAATTTCAGAATAAGTTTTTCGTTTCGTGTTTATATTTTTTTTTCCCCAATTATTTCCTCGCATGAAGTTAGCATCTAGATTAGTATTATTATAATCTATGTTTAGATACATGTCAACTGGAAGTTCCTTCAAGGCTTAAATCATTTTTGGCTTTTGATTGTGGTTGTATATGAATTGAATTTTAGGCTTATATCTATTTCTTGATAACAATAAATCTTTTTTTATTTTTCTAAAAATGTTGATGATCTCTAAATTTGTCCTAAATTAATTACTTCATTCCCATTGATCACTATTTATGTTGACTTGTTAGTACTTAATTCTGGGATGACCATGCCCTATGTAAGTATGCACTGCCACTCTTGTACATATTTTCCATTTGGTGCTTCAAGTAATGATTTCACTGTAAATTATGGACAATTTGGTGCTTAGAAATATTGTATTCATATTCTTCTATTGATTGGATGCTTCCATCTGTTTCCACTTCTGTACGTATTAGTTTACTGGTTGTGTATATGTAACGTAAAATAGCACTGTGTGGTTAATTTTATTCAAATATCATGCATTATTTTTTCATATAGTTCCAATATATTAAGAATTAATTCTTGTTTGAGAAATTTTAAAGCGTATTCAATACCTACTAGATGGTGGAGGAGTGCTGGTGTGCTCTCATGATTGATGGATATGTCTAGATCGAAAGTGTTACGTACTTTCATTCAAATTTGTTGTTAGAATAGGCTGTCCCTACTTTTTGTTTGATGTTGTATATTGTTTTAGTGTCTTCGTTTCTGTAGTTTTGTTTCTTGTTGGCAATAATACTTTGCTTTTATCAAAAAAAAGAGAGAAAGCCTGATGACAATTTTTTCAGTTACAATTCTATTTTTATGTTTTGTTAATTATGAACTTTGCCAGCATTTTTTTTTCTTTTTTATTTTTTAAACGACAAAGTCATATACTAAAACCTTTGTCTATAAAGATGCAAAAGGAGGATGCGTTTTGTAATTAAAATCTTATTTTACACGAATTGTTATTCCTATTTAAATAGGAATAGCTATTCTTGGAAATAAAAATAAAAAAATAATTATTATTATTCCTAGTTATATATTTGGTAACAATATTGCATTCTATTCAAAATTTAGTTTTTATAAATATTTTTTTAAAAATAAAAATTCAAATTTGGTCAAAATTAATAAAAAATCAACTTTATATTTATTTATTTATTTATTTTTACTATATAATAAACCATCTAAAATTAATTTTTACAAAAATAATTAAGATATATTTATCTAGAATATAATGGAAATATGAAATCTGAATTTTTTTAGAAAGAATAATTATTCTTTAAATGAAAGTTTTTATTCTATTGAAATAATGATTCTTTAATTTGAAAATGCATCAAATATAAATAATAAAATATTATTAAAGAATAATTATTCTATTTTAGCATTCATTTATTAAACGTGTTTTAAAATTATCGCCTAATGTAATTTGTTTTGAGTAATAGCGTCGTTCAATTCTTTGTTGTCGCCCATATGGCGTAGTCGATCAAGAAAATTATGACGGTGTCACCTTATAAAGCTAGCCATTAGCAAAAACAAAAAGATTTTGGCAAGCTAATAAACTTAATTACATATAAAAGCTTTAAAAAAGCTTTTTGTTCTTTTTTACTGAACAGGGGTGTTTATTATTTTTATTTTATTTTACTAAATATAATTTATGAAGCACGTTTATCTCCATAATGGAGAAGGTTCCATATACAAAGGGATTTGACAAATTATCCAATGGTGAATAAGTTTATTTTTAATAATATTAAACAATTTTTGGAAGTTATAATACATTTAAAATAAAATAGTTTTTTTTATCTGATAAAAAAAAAAGACTTACCAGTAGCGGAGTCATAAGTNAAAAAAAGACTTACCAGTAGGTCAAATTTGGAAGTTATAAGTTCAGAAGTTATCTAGTGAGTAGGTCAAATTCAGGCGTCTTTCAATCTAGTAGGAGTCCACACTGGAGGTCCATATTACTGTAAACTCTCTCTCCCTCTCCCTCGTGCAGTAATAGCAGAGAGCAGCATTTGAATTCAAATGAAACTATTAAAACTCCAATATCAACATTTAAAATAAAATAGTTATCACTACAAAAAAAAAAGAGCTTTCTGTGACGGAAGCAAATTCGTCACAACGTATAGTATGTGTAACGGATTCGTCATACAATCCACCAACTGTGACGGTAACTAACCCGTCACAGTGCTTTCGCAATAGCCCCGACACAAATTCTCTTCAGTGATCGTTTACTGTTTATCGTCACATAAAATGTAGTTTAAGTGACTGCAAAAATCCGTCACTTATATGCCAACCCATTGTATATTTTCGGCGAGCCACCGCCGGCAAGGATTAAGTGACAGATCCCATCCGTCACAATCACGACATTTGTGACAGTAGTGTGACGGCTAACTGTCACTGTTACTTAACTGTGACAGCCAACTAACCGTGACAATTGTGCAGCTTAGTCACGACTTTGTGACGGATTCCCATCACAGTTGCCCAATTTATTTTGTGCCGCCAACGACACTCTTCTGTGACAACTATGTGACGGGTTTCTGTCACTGATATATAATTGTCACTGTTCGCAGCCGTAACATAAATGTTGTTGTGACGGTTTTATGACGGTTCTCCGTCACAGATATATAATTGTCACTGTTCTCAGCCGTCACTTATACATTGTTTTCATACTATAATATCATGTTTATATGTACTAATTAATACAAAAATTCACTTTTATTTATATATCTGTGACACAACTAAAATTTCAGTTTACATTAAAATGGATAATATTGTATTGTCACAAAATATCTTTTACATTTAAATTCTAACACAAGTACACTAAGCATAGTGTATCACATATAATAATATTTACACAAAAAAAAAAACAAACAAAATCCAATGCTCCTACTGTAGCAGCTGAGATACAAATTGCAATAATAAGTACCTAGCAAGTAAAAGGTAAAAAAAAAATTATACTTTGATAGCACAGATTCCATATCAAAGCAACAACATTAGCCGCAAGGACCTGCAATTGATAGCACAGATGAAAAGTTGGAAATTTAACTTAACAAGATAAATTAATACACCAAACATGATAATAAGAAGAACAGCAAACACATGAATATGATTAAATATACATTCTAATTTGAGAACAATTAGGCAATGATGGAAACTTTCATTTTTGACTTGTACTATGAATATGAAAGCTATATACTTGCCTTTACAAATCTGCAAAGTGCAGCACATTTGGGTTTTGCCTCTGAGGGAGCTTGTGAAAATCAGTTATGCATTTATGCACATACAGTTGAGACACACCAGAAAAAGAAACTGAGCTTTCAAAACTCTTTTGTAGTCTTCATTATGCTACTTTGGTCAAGGAAAAGAGTGCAAAATCAATATGTTTTCGTTTTATTTAAGAGAAAAATACTAAAACAAACAATCTTAAATTAGAGTTAATCAGAAAGCAATAAAAGCATAGATCCAACCTCACAGTCCTTTTGCGTTTTTTTTTTATATCTTCCTTATTGGCAGTCTCTGTAATAACAAGATAAACAGATGCATGTTATATAATCTGATTAGGAAAATAGAAAAGAAAAGAAGCAGCTAATACTCAGAAATCACATACACACACATCATATATATATATATATATGTATATGTATATATGTATTTAAGTATGTCTGTATATATATATACACACATATACCTCCCTGGCTTCTAACCTCTGAGAGAGAAAATATGATTGACTCCATTGCCTCTGCCTTAGGTAGCATCTTTCTCTCTGAGTTACTGCATATCAAAAGTTCTCATATTTTATGTTGTTTATATACAACAGTAGATTATACACAAAACTATTTCCTTTGAAAGTTATTAATGTTATCTAAAAGATAAACAAAATTAAATAGGATGTAATTACTTCTATCCATTCACTAACCAGCATTACATAAAAGAGGTTAAATTAGATGGGGCTCAATTATCGATGTGATGTAGAGATAAATCAAACTAGATCCCAATGAATGAAGAACTTAGAGATCAAGACAAAATATATATTTAAGAAAAAATACTTAAAAAATAAATAAACCAGATCACTAATATATTGAATATTCATTGAAAACCAATAACCTCAAAAGCATCTGTATGATAAATGGAATATTAGATTCTGTCATTAGTTTTTCTAACATAACCAAAAAAATTGAAGAAAACTATGATATCTTTTCTCTAGATTATATAATTTAAAGAGAATATAGAAAATGATATGACTAACATTATGATGTTCACTTGCTACTCAAGTTTAGACAGCTTTTGCTATACAAGATTGAGATAATTTTTTCAAACTGTCAAAATATAAAAAATGGGAAGTCTAAAAGAAGCAGAAGATGAGATATTGATAAGTATAATTAAGATTTGGAAATTGAAAGGAAAGAGGTCTGATTCTGCCAAACAAAATAGGAGAAGAAAATGACCACAATTAGTTGTACATGAATTTGGTTTTATTTTTATTTTTTTTATCTATCTATATAAATGTATATATATTTCAGATATGCCTGATACACAAAATCAACCAAAAAAAAAGAATCAAGAAAGCAAAAAGGAAAATAGTTTTAAAAGATTTAAACCTTAACCATAAAAGTCTACATGCATAAACATCAAAATTCAACTATTTACTAATTAAGCTTCCCTGCTACCAGAAAATGACATTAATCCCAGACCATTCCCAACGATCCAAAGCATAACCAAAATAAACTTGAAACAATAAAATAATCTTTCACCGCCACTTCAACCAACATTCAATGTACTACTTCTCATACAATTTAGCCATCAAGAACACATCCAAATCCACATAAATTCCAGCAGCAACATAAACAAAATCAAATTGCCAAATTCCAAACTACATAAAAATATTACAATAATTTCATCAAAAAACATTCCAAACACTCACAAATTTCACTAATTTTCCCTTCTCCAACTCTATACTACAATGCTTGTCATTATACAATGTAATTAAGTATAAGAAACATGATTTACCTTCAATTGGAGCCAAAATTTCACAATTTCTCCAAAAATCCCAAAATCCCCTTTGTGTCCTTTTTGTCAAATCTCTAACCTATCTCACTAATCTTCAATTCCAACACTTGGGTTTTGTAAAGGAATGAGAAAGAAAGCTTTTGATACAAAGATTCCGGCGAGAGGTGGCCGGAATCTCTCAATTTCCGGTGAGAATGAAATTCGGTTAAACTCCCAAAACTCACACCTAGAGTGGCTTTTGGTTAAAACAAACCTTACCAAAATGTTTAAAAGGCCCTAAAACCTATGGGTAACCTATTTCTAAGGCTGATTTGGAGAAGATTGAAGAAATTTGAAGATTTTTCTCTCAAAAGCTTCTTGGCAACAACAATGGGGAAAAAATGGAGTTCTGCTCGTACAGGGAAGGAGAAGGCCAGATATTCATATTTTGCCCCCCTTTCCAAAATTGCCCTTAATTCCTCACACAATTTCACTTAACTCCAATGGCAAAATTGTCATTTCCGTCACAGTGATTTCCATCACAAAAAGTCTTTTTCTTTGTTTGGAGCAACTATGACAGGGTAGTAGCCGACATAGAAATGAAAATAATTTTTTTAATATTTTTGGAAGGCAATTTATAACGACATTTGTCATTTGCCGTCACTAACTGCAAACAAAAATTCAAAAATTTGTTCCCGCCTAGCTGGATTCGTGATGGCAAAAAATCTGTCACAAATAATAAAAAATGAATCTACAATTGTGACGGAAATTGAAATTTTTGACACAGAAAACTGTTTTTTGTGACAGGTACATTTCCGTCACAAAAATTTCCGTCTCAAAACATCAATTTTTTTTGTAGTGTTATAAACTATTGGATGAACCCATTTAATGGTTAGGATGAATTGTCAAAAAAGAAAATTGCACTGTGAACCAGTCACATCTATAATATAAGAACATGTTGACCATATTAGAAAAATTTTAAATAGCCCTTTTATTTTGTATTGTTTATAGATATTCGTCGTTATTTTTTGAAAATTATAATTTATTCCTCTCACAATCAATTTTGTTTCAATTTAACTCTACTGACATGTTTTACCAAAAAAAAAAAAAAAACTCTAATGACATGTTAAAACAAATAATCTATAAAATGACAAATTTATGCTTATTTAATTAAACAATTTGTTTACTAAAATTTTAAACAAAAGCAAGTTGGACAAATTTATGCTTATTTTTCCAATGATTTTTTCATCAAACAATAGTTACAAGCGTAACCTTGAAAAGGCATGGATTGACTAACAATCAAATACTGTTTGATTAAGTGAATTTAGTTAAATTGAAATAAAACTAAACTATGAGGTGGTAAATTGTCATTTTCATATACAACAGAGGCATATTTGTAAACAGGTGTAAAATAGAAGGGACTATCTTAAAATTTAGGACAAGACTAGAATGCAACTTTCAATGGTTGCATTACATAAAACCCCTCACTTTTGACTTCTAACCCCTATAATCGGTCATAATTCCCATTAATTTTTTTTTCTTTCCTAGCCCACCATTTCTTCTTCCCCTTTCAAAGTTTTATTTTTAGTTTGTTTTCACTTCTCCCCTGATCCAAACAACCCGAGTTAGTGCCTAAGAAATTTTTTTTTCATTTTCTTCCATCTTCTCATGGTAAGTTTGTTTCTTTCTTCTTTAATTTTTTTTTCTATTCTTCCATTTGCTCCACAAGCCTGACCTTTCATCTTCAAATAAAACTCTCAAAATTTTTGAGATTCTTCTCACAGTTTCTCTGCAATTTTTTTTTCTTTTCTCTTCTCTCATCTCTTTCTCACAGTTCTTCATACAAAATTTTAAAACTTTTTTTTTCTCTTCTCCCTTATTCTTCTCTTCTCCCCTAGTTTCTAATTGAATAATTATTATTTTTTCCTCTTTTCCCCTTTTCTTCCCTCTTATTTGTGATGGCCAAGAAAATTTAGGGTTTAATTTATTGTGATAAGTTTGCACTAAACAAGGTAAGTAAATATTCCAATTTGACTAAAAAGAATGTAAATTTATATTATTTCATAAGTGCTTGATGAATTTCTAATTGATAGTTTGTGATTTTATAATGCAAATTAGGTAGGCAAAGTTGTTTATCATACTCAAATCTCACTCGCAATACATTGTTCATCTCTAATCATGGAGGGTGAAGGTAAGTACTATGATAATGTGTGATTGTATTTGTGATTTTAAGTGCATTGAGTGTTCATGTGTTTATTTTGATGCCATATGCTATTGTGTAAAATAAAGGGTTCAATGTGGGTGGTATATGTTTAATTGTTGTCGTTCAGAGATGGACAATGTAGAAAGTTTGGTATATGGTGGTATATGAATAGATTTTAATGATTTACTCCTCCTGTTACACAGGTCATCCCAAATAGTAATAGGGGATCAAAGGCAAAAGCTTATTTAGTGTCTCTGTCTTTTACCCCATACAAGGTATTTAGGGGCCCCGTAAAGACAGCGGAGTAAATTCGTAACTAGGGGATGAAGCTTTTTACCCCTTTTGTATAACGGGGCACGCTGCACATTAGTACAAGGGAAAAGGCAAGTGCATGTTTGGTGTCACTTTCATTTGTCCCATACATTGTAAGCAGGGCCCCCGGGGATTATCCAAGGTTTTTTCTTAAAGATCCATTCAAGCTTTACCCCGTGTGTACAACGGGGTACCCCGCTCTCATAGACGGGGGAAAAGGCAAGCGCAAACTTGGCATCATTGCCATTTTTCCGCCCCATTACAAATAAACTCCATGTTTTACACAGAATACCCCACACTTGGAGATGAGAGGCAGATGCCAACATCGTTCGGGTTCTCTGCCTTCTATCCCGTACATCAGTGCGGGCCCCCTGCAGTTTACACCATGGTGAATACTTTACATATGTTTTACAGTTTTACCTCGTTGTTTCAAATTTCCTTTCTAGTATGAATTTTTGTTGTATAACTCATTTTGTGCGCATGATGTTTTTGATGAGACAGAAGAAGGGAAAGATAATATTCATTCAAAAAAATGGTTTGCGAATGGATGGTTTAATTATTAGTGAGTACAAAGCTATTTCAAATTGTTTGATAGATAAAATAATTTTCTACTGCCATGTGGAAAAAAAGCTATTAGTAACTGTAAATTTATATTTCGTTATATTTTATTATGTTGCAGTAATAGTGAGGTTGAACTTCACATGAAAAAGGGTGATTTTAAAGTAATGCGGATGTAAGTATAACAGTTTATTATCTGCGAGTAGTGGTTAGATGAGAAAAATAAAAATATAATGCTAAAGTTTTTCTATGTTTAGGTTATGAAATAATTGGCTAGGGAATGGAAAGAGCTTGATGTTGAAGAGAAAGCAAAATACAAAGGGGTCTAAGCTAAGACAAAAATGAGTTTTGTTAGCAGATGTACTTCGGAAAGACTATAGAGTGTTGCAGAAGGTTTCAGCGAAGCTCAAAAGAAGGCAGTAAATGAATTAGGCTTCAGTTGTTTCATAACTCGAAAAATGTGTGGGATAAAAAAGTAATTGGTGTCATGGCTTGTGGATCAATTCGATCCAAGTTCTTGTACACTCACACTTCACGGAATGCATTACACAATAGGTGTACACGATGTGGAACGACTACTGGGACAGGTTGATCATCACTGTGAAGTTGATGACACATTTTCTATGGATGACGTTGAGGTTCTGAAAAGGAAATACGGCACAGATGACATAGGCATATCGATTGCTGACCTTTAGGCTCTATTATTCAAATATCATGGACCCGATCATGATTTCAATGTGGTATTCACGCTCTTTCTTATGGGGACAATCTTGAGTCTTAACTCAAGAATGTTTGTAAAAACAAGCGATACCGGGCGAGTGACAAAGCCCGAACTAATTAGAAAGCAGAAGTGGGCACTATTTACATTCAATGAGTTCGTTAAGGGGATGAGGAAGTATAAGGAGCGCGATCTACTATATATTCCTAGATGCCTCCTAGTTTTACAAGTAAATCATCTATAATTACCTTCTGAATCCCATTGTCTATGCATAGCGTACATAATTTTGCTAACCTATTTTTTGTTACTTCCTTTTTATTCCATTTCATACAGTTTTTTTACCTGGGTTTGTCTTTAACTTCGAAGAGATTCGTCTGAAGATCATTGATGCCCGTTACTATTTGGGGAGAATTTAAGATGAAGCGATTCATGAAGATATTCACCCAAAATGGAGATTTCCTCTTTGACAAGGTAAATTTAGTAAATATTATACATGTTTATGTGTTTTCCTAAATGTGTGCATATTACTCTGCCAAGCGTACTCTAATTTTTTACCCCATTGTTGCTTAGATATCAACTTTGTGTAGTATAGGTTATGCAGGGCAAAGTATCAACATCGAACGAAGCTACGAGAAGAGTTTTGACCCAAGAAAATGATGATATGAAGGATATCAGAGCAGCTATACAGGTCATTCAAAAAGATGTTGTTGTTTTGAATGGAAATGTCACAGCTTCGAACGATAACAATTGAAAATTCAAGGCGGATGTGACAGATCACCTTGCAACCATTTCTAAAATTATGATACAATTGAAGGAAGCAGTTGAAAAGTTGATTGCGAATTTCTCAAATCACGATACCAAAGATGACAAGGTCGGGATTAAGATAAAGAAGAGTAAGGATAAAGAACCAATGCCAGCTGACCACTGTGAAACGAGAAAGAAGGAGTCCTCACTCGTAATGGTTTCCACAAAAGAAGAAATTACACCGAAGAATGGTGCTGACAATGATTCATCCTCATTTGATACGTCACACTTTGTGAAGCATTTGGATATGTTGGTGAAAGAGCTAGCACCAGATGGAATAGGGAAATTTGGCATTTGTTATTTATTTTGTTTGTCATTTTCTGTTGCATAATCTTTTTTGATTGTAATGAGACTCTAACTTTGTCATGCGAGGGGGGAAAAGATTGGCACTTCTAATGTGCCAACTCAGCGTTATGTTCGTACACGGGCTGCAACACGTGGTAGTCTTGTGTCACTGAAAGATGCCGTTGTGAAAAGAAGTGAAATTCAAAAAATGATCCTTAGCTCTTCTGATTTTATTACTGCAGGTCCATTTCGTGTCCAAAAAAATGATCCCAGACTACATTTCAACTCTACGCTAAATCCAGAGTATGTACATTCGAAAATCCTTTGAACGAGGCTAATTAATTACGTGTGCATTGTGTTTTGTAAAATAATGGTCATCAAAGTGTTGAATAATTTTTGGTGTTTTGTTAGTGAAATATTGGTGCAAACAACACAGAATTTCTATACTCACCATGTAATTAGGTCCTTATGTCCTTCAACGTGGCTGAATGGCGATGTAAGTTATCGATTGCTTCTGATTTAGTTTCGTGCATTGTTCATTGGGGTCCATACGTGTCTTAACAATGTTTGGTTAATTGTGAATATCATATCATTAGCAATAGACATGCTAATTCACCACCAATGCAGATCATATGCAGACGAAGCTAGGAATTGGTTTTTGCCAAATTACTTCCAAGTACGTACTTTTTTAGAAAAGTTTGTGAGATATGGGATCCCCTCCCAAGCGTAAGGAGAACAGTCGTCCGAGAAGAGTTGGAATGCTCCATTGTAAGTTCATTGTCTTATCCTTAGTAAATTCTTGAAAGTTTTTCAAAGAAATGCATATTATAAATTTTATTTTAGCTACTATGAATGGAGAGTTGTTATCATGGTTAACTAATGTGTTGCAGCTGAGTTCGTTGGAATTTCTCTTCATTGATGAAGTCCAACATCTTTTCAATCAAAAGAACTTCTTCAGTTCTCTTACCGTGCATTACCCAAAAGATCAGGGAGAACAACCAAATTGCCATGACTATGGGCTTTATGTCATCAAGTACATGCAGCAGACAGGTGACCTCCAAGTAAGCATTGAATCCATGAAGTTCCAATTGTTTATTACTTTATATGATCATTCTTTGCAATTTCTATGTTTGCATTTTTTTGTCAACATATATGACTGTATCGGGCGAGCTGTGAAATGCTATTATTACTTTTGCAGTTTGACTGTATACTACATTGGACCTAATTTGCAGTGGTCATAATACCAAATCGAGCCAACTATATCAAAAAGAAATTGCATATGATACAGAGCGGTTGGTGGTTGCTGCCAAACCACCCACCAAGCGTGCAAAAAGAACTCTATCTCCAGCTTGAAGGGCAAAACGGGCCAGAGGAAAAAGAGATAAATTAGGGGATCATTCCATTGCATAAAATTAAGATCCTAGTTTAGGGTCTAGGGCATGTTTAGGTGTTTTTAGATTTATTTTAGAACCATCGAACACGTCATTTTGTATATTATCTTCCGTTTTAGGGTATATAGAAAACCATCTTTTGTTTGTTGTTAAAACTTGTATTGGCTGTAAATATTTTATAAGTCATACAATCCAACTCCATGGCACTATTAAAATTATAGACTTACCCTAAAATACCATATGACATAGTATTAACGTTAAGAGTTAAAGGAGTTTAAATAAATTGATATTTCTAGTACTTGAACTTTACACCAAATTTTGGTAAAAGGATGGGTAGTTGGGTTCAATATTTACTTCATTCCAAAGTTCAAAACTTACCAATAACCCTAAACCCGCCACCATCATCCCCACATATCGTCTTGGGTTGCGTTGTCTATACTTGGGTTGGTTTGAAATGATCCTTCAGACGTAAGGTCATTACATATTGTCTCCCACCTGCCAATGTGCATCAACTTATGCTCAATGAAGTCTACTGTCCTTGACGATTCCCAGCCAATTTTGGATGCACTATCATTTAATGCAACACTGTTGGATGAGTTAAAGTCTCCACAATTGTCATTCGCTCCTTTTTTTAAACAAGTCTACTTTGTGTGACCAACCAATTTGCACTAACTGCATCGTCATTCTTTTGCCTCCTTCATCACAGCAACTGCTCCACCTTTGGTCTTCACTACAATTGGATATCTTATAATGTTGTGTTTTCCTTTTCTATCTTAAATTGTCAATTTTGTTTCGTCAAATACCCTCACAACTTTTTCCAATCGACTTTCCAAATTAAACATTTATCTTTTGGCCATTTCATATCCTTATTATGTCTTTAATCCAAACAAACATATCTTATTGCTAATCACACTTAAAGAGGCATATTGAAGTGATGTTGCTGTCTCATTTGATAATTCACCTACACCACACTGCTATTTAGTTCCCTCGATCTTTGCAACCTTTCTCCACCAAGGTATAATCGATGATTCAGAAATTTTATCAAGATGCTCATGCTTTATGATGAACAGTGTATGGCAACATGGAATGCCAACACTGTCAAACAAGTTGCATGAACATTCTATATGGTTATGTTTAACATAGTAAGTGACACTCCATTTGGACTAAGGTTCTCTAAACTTAGTCAAGCTGTACATTCTTTTGTTTCCGTATTCAATGCAATCGTTTTTTTATCACAATGTCTCATCATGTAGCTGGAGCTGCACTTTCTTATAAACCTTTCTTTTGTATACTTCTTCTGCATGTTTCTCATAATGCTTGAGGCGTGTAATAGGTAATGGAATCGTAGATTTACTCTTAACATCTTCGTGCACCTCTTTGTTCTACACCCGTGATATTGCTCGATCTACCTGCATGATGAACTCATATAACTTCAATCTTCCTTTCATGTAATTATTCATACAGAAATTCATGCTCTCACATCTCTGAGTGCAACGCAAACCAGCAAAAAATTTTCCCTTCGTGAATGCTTCGACCCATATTCCACGTGTTTGATGCATCTTTTTTATCCATTCATTCCCATGCAAAGAAAATTTGTCCACCATGCTAGACCAGCAAGTTTGAAACTCTTCCACACTGTACTCGCTCATCATGCAATCAGTGAATGCCCATACCTTGTATGGATCATGTAAATTTTTTTGACCATTTCTCTCTATATGTCATGTGCACAGTTGGTGGTTCGAGTACAGAAAAACGTCTTGAATTGCTTTTCTCATCGCCTTATCTCCATCAGTTACCACTGAATTTGGATACTTATTATACATAGCTTTGAGGAATGTATTCAGTACCCACGTATAGGTTTCTACTGATTCATTAACTAACAGCGCCATTCCAAATATGCATGTTTTGCTATGATGGTTTACACCCACTAGTATCACCAGTGGCTTCCCATACCCGTTAGTTTTGTAAGTTGCATAGAATGCCATCACATCCCTAAAACAATGGTAATTAAACCGAGATATTGAGTCTACCCAAAATATGTTTGCAAGTCTATTTTCTGAGTCAACTATATACTCGAAGAATAGATCCAGATCTATCTCATTCTTAGTACGAAAGTGAGCGATGAAACTTTCTGCATCTGTTTCGTGTATACCATAATTGCGGTCAACTGTAAATTTATTGTGCAAATCTTTCAATGTGAACTCCACTAGATCATATCCACCAGCTTTGCCCACCATGTAGTCCATTATTTTAGATGTTCCAATACCAAAATTGTGCATGCCTCTGGCTTCTGCCAGATAAGGATTTTCAACTGATCGGTTGGATCGAAGACATTGTATTTGGTTACAATGTAACAAAGGATGTGAATGGTAATGTAAGAATTTAGTCACTATCCAATTGCCTTTTGACCTATTTTTAATCACACAAAATAAAACTGGATACCCTACTCAAGTTAGTGCCATCGGTTCCCTCTTTCTATCTTTTCTTTCGTTCCACACGTGGCTTCTATATCCTTCCTTATCACAAACCCATATTCGTTTCTGAATTTCCCCATTACAATCATTTTTGACATGATGCTTGCGCACACCGAATCCTATAATTTTTGCATATGTTGAATAAAACTCATTTGCATATTCAATTGACTCAAATTTTTCACCGATCATGTCTTCAATAGACAAAGAACCATATTTCTTTCCATCTCTGAATTCTATTTGTACATCTTCGTTGTTTAAACTCACTGAACTTGTCTGCATTTGATCATCATCTAATCCACCGATCATGCCTTCACTTGCATTGTTTGTGACTAAATTATTGCAATCCATATTTTCTTAACTTGGTCAACTTATTTAAACTATCCACCCCTACTATAATCCACTTAATGTCTCATGAACACACCAAGATCGATTATAATAGACTAAAGTTTCATTGAATGGTCAAAAAATATTTACATTTTAAGTAACACTAAATGAACACACCAAATATATTTATCATTGCAGTATCAATTAACTGAGTTTCTACTATTTAGAATAATAATAGCACCACAATAAGATTTTAAAATTCAATAGCTAAACAATATATATTCATGGTTCATAAGTATTTCTTAGCTCACTATATGTTGAAAAATAAATAAATAAAAGATATTGTAAATACTCACTTGTTGTTGGAAAGCTATGCGTTTCGCATCCCACGACATTTGATATTTGGATCCACTGAAAATTCAAAAATCAAAATATGCAATTTGGTCTTCAAATGGTTTTGAATTATTAGTCTGATAGAGGGACTAATACAGAGAAAAGAGTTGAAAATAACATGACAGAGAAAAGAGGGGAATGTTGGTAAGACATTAATGACTGTTATTGGTCAACATTTCCCTCTACTTGCTTTTACATTTATTATAAAATATAGGACTATCAACCTCACGTGATCAACATTAGTTGAACAATAAACATTAATAATGATTTCATGTTATAATTCATTTATGGCACATTGTATATTCTCAAAAGCTTTATATCCCGTGTTGTCCACGGGGCACCCCATACCTAAATATTGATTTTGACGGCAATGGAATGATTGGTCTCTCTGCCTTTTACCCCGTACATCATATGTGGGAACCCCATGGCCACAGTGGGGTAAATGCTTAATAGATTTATGATTGTTTAGCCCGTGTTATACACAGGGCACCCCGCAAATTAATACGGGGTCAAAGGCAATCGTATCTTTGGTCTTTTTTCCTTTTACCCCATACATCGTATGTGGAAATCCCGCGGCAAAAGAGAGGTACATGCTTAATAGATTTATGAACCTTTTAGCCCGTGTTCCACACGAGGCAACCCGCAAATAAATACAAGATACATATGCCAACCTTGTTTGTGTATCTGTCGTATATCCTGTATATAACTGCGAGGGGCCCGCTCGTTACACCGGAGTATGGCATCAAATTTGTTTTACAGTTTAACCCCGTATGATATGTGAGGTACCCCACACTACAAGATGAGATGCAAATGTCACAATTGTTTGTCTCTGCTTTATATCCCGTATATAATCACGGGGGCCCTGCAGTTTTTGCTGGGGTGAATACTTCATCCAGATATTAAAGTTTTACCCCGTTTGATACGAGAGGTATCCCAAACTAAGATACGGGAGGCAATTGGAAACCTTTTTAGGTTTCTCTGCCTTTTACCTCGTATTTATTTGCAGGGTTCCCGCATATTAAATCGGGGTACGTCATCTATTAAGTTTAACATTTTTATCCTGTGTTATAAACTGATGTCCCAAACACAAATAAGGGATAAATGGTAATGTGAGATTGGGGTACTCTGCCTTTTACCACGAATATGCATGCGGGGCCCCCGTATATAATTAGGGGCTAAATTTAACCCCAATTCGAAATATTTCCCTAATGTTGTATTTAACTCAAATTGAAGTTCGTGGGGCTCTTTTACTCGAATATGGGGCAGTTTGAAATTAGAGCTTGTTAGGAAAATTTGGAGGGATAGTTAAAGGCTTCCGATTTTGAAATCATCAATGACTTGTAGCAATTACTCGAGGATATTGGTGTGCATTGAAGTACTCAAGGATTTTTATTGAGGACTCAGTGAATTACAAATATGGAAAGGGTGAAGTAAACAGTCGGCAAAGTGAAGCCACTGAAACCGTCACTAAAGCGGAAGAGAAGCAGTGTCGCCGTCGAGCATGGCGGAGAAAGTGAAACGTCAACCCCACAACCAAGAATCTGGGCAGCTTAGACCCTAACATCCCCGACTCCAAGACACGGGGACACACACTCAATGAGGTAATGGAACTGATTGATTTATTTTTGTTCTATTTACCCCGTGTATAACATCGGCTACCCCAAACTCCAACACGGGACAATTTGGAAGGGGTGCTTTGGGATCTCTGCTATTTGTCCCTTAAACACAAAGCAGGGACCCTGGGGCCAAAGCAAGGTTAATTTCTACATACATTTGTAAAGATTTACCCTGTGTATAACACGGGCTACCCCAAACTCGAACGCAGGGCAATTTGGAAGAGGTCATTTGGGGTCTCTGCCATTTGTCCTATAAACACACCGCGAGGACCTCGTGGTCAATGCGAGGTTAATTTCTACATATATTTGTACAGATTTTTCCCGTGTATAACACGGGATACCCTGAACTCGAACACGGGGCAATTTGGAAGGGGTCATTTAGGGTCTCTACCATTTGTCCGGTAAACACAACACGAGGACCCCGGGATCAATGCAGGGTTAATTTCTACATACATTTGTACAGAGTTACCCTGTGTATAACATCGGATACCCCGAACTAGAACACGAGGCAATTTGGAGTGGGTCCTTTAGAGTCTCTGCCATTTGTCCCAAAACACAAAGCAGGGACCCCGGGGTCCTTTCGGCAAAATAGTACCTAAGGCATTTTATGTGGACATCCCAAATATTCTACGTGTTTTAATTTTTATTTGTATCATATGTTTCCACTAAAAATTGGGAAAGTCCAGTCTGGTCCAATAATGACACGGCAATCCAACTGTGTGTGTGTACCTTCAAAAGTTAAACAATTTACCTAATTCTTGTAGGGGAATGTAGAAGCTAATTAACATAAATTGTGATTGTGTTAACATGATAGCCCATTTGTTCATAAGTGTATTTTTTAAGGATGGAGAGGTTTGGGCACAAAATTTGTCATTATATGCGCAAATGTTCCAGGCGATTGAAAAAATAAAAAACAAGCTTACAGTTGTGCAGCTGCAGGAGTTTGCCAAAATATGTTTCGGCCACTTCATTGATATGCAGAAGATCGTTCACCAAGGCCAGTTAATACACCACTTGGGGTTGAGAAAGGAGGAGTCAAATGACAATGAGGTACTAGAGTTCAACATTTGCGGAACCAATGTGTGATTCGCAGAGAGAGATTTCGCCCTAGTCACTGGGTTACAGTGCAACCTCGACATTGTGGACCACAATGATGAAATAGGGGCCATAGCAACACGGACAATAAAAAGTAAAAAATTTATCAGTTTGTAACATCCGATATAGTTCATG
This sequence comes from Ochetophila trinervis, assembly GCA_003254975.1. Classification (NCBI taxonomy): domain Eukaryota; kingdom Viridiplantae; phylum Streptophyta; class Magnoliopsida; order Rosales; family Rhamnaceae; genus Ochetophila; species Ochetophila trinervis. Next base: position 66,014 of record QANX01000900.1, on the reverse strand, counting down.
TACCGCCAGTGTTAATATCCCTTTTTTTTCCAATAAATGATTAGTTTTTTCTTTTTCTTTTTTGTTTAAGATGAGTTAATGATCATAAATTAAATAAAGAAGACAAGTAAATAAATTTATAGTTAAAATAGATGAACAATTAATAATTTGTCATTAATTTTGCTATAAAATACATGGTATTCAAGGCGTATCCATTAAATTACATATAATCCATCGATCATGTAACCCAAAATAACTGATGAGTTACATGTAATTTGATCAGACGCCCTCAGTATCGAATGCATGCACATAATTATGACACCAAGGCAGGGCAACCATCCTCGTTACTCTCCTTTCTTTCTTTTTTCCCTTCATTTATTTTAAAATGGGACAAAGCGAGGATTCTCAAGCGTTTAAACAAGATAGAGAAACTTGTTTCCTCAATTTTTAATTATACTAAATAAAGTTTTATAAAAATATAGTTTTACTCACATAATATATAAATATGCTTACTAATAAAATTATATAAGAGGCAAGTATGGGATGAGGAGCACATTCCTTGTCCCTATCTTAGGGCAAGGCATTTTGCCTTGTCTCGCCTCGATTTTATGTTTAAACATGAAATGTTCACCCTATTAAAGGCAGATCCTTCAAAGATCAAGATAAATGAGATATTTTGCTATCGCTATTTGCATGCGTTTTATAGTGAAAATGTTATTTACATTTAACGTTTATGCTAGCAATTAATACATAATTTTTTGAATTATATGGTATCAAATGCAAGAAAAAAAATCGAGATTACCGAAATGAAAAGATAGTAAAGTGCATTTAACTTGCATTATTGGTTTTTTTTTAATATATATTTATATATATATTGCAACATTATAAGGAGTACATGATAAAAAGTTAGATAATATAAATGAGTTATGGAAAACATATTTAAAATGATTACCAAATGTTATTGCAAAAAGAAAATGATTACCAGACATATAATTACTACATTAGCCTTTTTAAATATTAACTTAGAATTTTTTTTTCAAATAATATAAATATCTTATATATGTACAAAATATGGGTCTGAGCTTTTCAATATGGCAAGGGCATTGATTCTTGTTAGGGTTTGCTTGCAGTGGTGAGTTGGTTCATGTATGGTCATCGTTTTCTCTCTTTTCCGATGGTTTTCTTTGGTGGTGGCCCTTTTGTTTTCTTGGGTTTTGGTTTTTACGGTTGGTTTTGCCTTATTGTTTTGGTGCAAGAAAACAAAGGTTTGTTTTGTGTTTTGTTATAGTTTTTGGCAGGATTTGTAGCAATGGTCACAAGTGTGGGTTTGAAGAAAAAAAAAAAACTTTTGTTGGACTCTAGTGGCAGACAATTGCAGGAGTTGATGTTGGCTCTTTTTGATTTGGGCAGAGAAACACCTAGGGAAACTTCTCATTCAACGTCGTTTTTTTCTGAAGGTATCTTGGTCAGATTCATTGGACCAAGATGATGATAATTTTTATGATTCAATTTTGGAGAATTTTAGTGCAAATTAGGTTGGTGATGTCTTGGATTTTAATGAAGATGTGGCTATTCTGGTGTTGGTGATGATGCTAAGCTTTTTAGTTTGGGATCGTCAACTAAACAAATGGAATGAATTTTTTTAGCTAAACGATTCAGACAAGAGACCTAAACGTTAGAGGACAACTTCTATATTAATTCAGCGGTAACACAGTTTACAAACCAAAGAGTAATTGCTAAAATATGGAGAAGAAGCTACGGAGAAGATGAAGACTGGGACTTTATATTAGTCCAATATTACAAAATGACGTCGTAGCTCTTAACCAAATAAGCAACATGGCAAAAGACGACAAAATAAGCTAACTAACTAATAATTGTTTGTTTAAAACAAAAACAAAAACCTGTAAAGCTCTAACGGAAACAAAATTCAAAAAACTCCAAACATAGATTTCTTCCTCGCAGCCTTCTTTCTGGTTCATCAATTCCTCTCCACTTTGGAAAACTTGTCCTCGAGTGCTTCATGAAGAACACAAGCCGAATCATATGGAATAAAAAGGTTCAAGTCAGAGACATTAAAGATAAAGGAAATGTGGAGATCCTCTGGCAGATCAAATAGATATTCTTTTGGAAAGGTCAAAGTTTCTTCAACTTGAGTTTGTTATAAGTACCCACAGGAAATTATTCATTTTGCAAGAATATCATTACCAGGTCACCTTCCAAGTAATTTTTCTCTTAGCGATGTCTATCAGCTACTTCTTTGTACTTTAAATTGACTGCTTCGATTTTGGTTTTGATGTCATTATGAAACTGGATGTCGTTGTCATCGAATGTAGTGGCTGCTCTGCTTATAGGGTAGGAAACATAAATAAGGTCCATTGTATGGTTAGGAGTCTTGGTGTAGACAATAGAGAAAGGTGACAAACCCGTAATATGGTTAACCACACTATTGTAAGCAAATTCAGCTTGTGGCAGCACAAAATCCCATTGTTTAGGTTTTGCATGAGCCAAGCATCTCAACATATTTCCTAATGTTATGTTAACAACTTTAGTTTGGCCATCCGTCTGTGGATGGTAAGCACTACTAAACTGAAGCTTGGTGTCAAACTTTTTCCATAGAAATTTCCAAAAGTGATTGACAAATCTGACATCCCTATTTGAAATGATAGACTTTGGAATACCATGCAACCTATTTACCTCTCTGAAAAATAAAGTAGCAAAATTCCTGGCATCTGAAGCTTTCTTGCAGGGTAAGAAGTAAGCCATCTTAGTTAACATGTCAACAACAACAAAAATGGAATCTATTTTTCTTTGAGTCATAGGCAAACCAAAAATGAAGTCCATAGAGAGATCCTCCCATATAGTATTTGGAGTTGGAAGTGGAATGTAAAGTCCTGAATTTTGAACATGCCCTTTTGCCCGTTGACATACACAATATTCTTGAACAAAGGTTCCAATGTTTGTCTTCATTTTAGGCCAATAGAATCGACTAGTGACTGTGGCAATTGTTTTATCCCTTCCAATGTGGGCTACAAGACCACCTGTTACTAGATCTTGAATGATATAGTCTCTTAGGGAACTTTGAGGAATACATAGTTGATTTCCTTTAACAAGGAATCCTTCAAGGATGTGAAAGTTTTCCCTTTTGTTTTTGAGCAAACACTGAATCCAAATTCTAGAAAAGTTTGATTCGATTCATATAGATCCTTAATATGTGTGAATTCCTGCAAGTCAAGCTGAAGGATTGACAATAATGTGTACTTCCTGCTAAAAGCATCAGCAACTTTGTTATTATGACCAGCTTTATGATGAAAAGCATAATGGAATTTTTGTAGAAACTCCACCCATTTTGCATGTAAATCATTCAGTTTTTTTCTGTGAGTTAAGATATTTAAAGGAGTGGTGATCACTGTGAAGGATGAAGTCTCTTTGAACTAGATAGTGATCCTAGTTGCCAAAGGCTCTAATGACTACATAGAGCTTTTGTTCATAAGTGGTCCATTTATGCCTGGCAAGGCAAAGTTTTTCACTAAAGTAATCAATAAGTTTCCCTTCTTGAATTAGAACAGCCCTAATGCCCACCTTGGATGCATTGATTTCTACCTCAAAAACTTTATCAAAATTAGGTAGAGATATAACTGGAGCTTGAGTAAGTTTTTCTTTGAGCAACTCAAAGCTAGCTTGATGTTTGTGTTCCTATCTAAATTCTATTTTCTTCAAGCTTTCAGTGATAGAAGCAGCAATCTCACTATACCATTTTATAAACCTTCTGTAGAATGTGGCTAACCCTTGAAAGCTTCTTAATTCAGACACATTAGCAGGTGGTTTCCATTCAACAATAGCTTGTATTTTCCTCAGATTAGTGTGGATTCCTTCTTTGTAGACTATAAACCTAAGAAATATGAGCCTTTTTGTGAGGAACTCACACTTCTGAGTACTGAGATAAAGTTTGTTAGCTCTAAGGATTTGCAACACTTATCTCAATTGGTGAATGTGGTCAGATTTTTGTTTGCTTTATATGAGAATATCATCAAAATATACTACTACAAAATGACCAATAAAAGGTTTGAAAACCTTGTTCATAAGTCTCATAAAAGTGCTTGAAGCATTGCAAAGTCCAAAAAGCATACTTGTCACTCATAGAGGCCTTCCCTTGTCTTGAAGGTTGTTTTGCATTCATCTCCAAGTCGAATTCAAATATGGTGATAGCCACTTATAAGATCTAGCTTCGAAAAGATGACTGCTCATTCCAACTTGTCAAGCATGTCCTCTAGTCTAGGTATAGGAAACCTATACTTTACTGTTATTTTGTTCATAGCTCGACTATCAACACATATCCTCCATGATTCATTTTTCTTGAGAACTAAAAGAGATGGCACTGCACAAGGACTTAAACTTGGTCGAATCAGCTTCTTGGTTAACAGGTCATCTACAATACTTTGTAGTACTTCATGTTCTTTAGGACTCATTCGATAATGTGGTAGATTTGGAAGGCTTGCTACTAGTGTTAAATCAAAACTATGCTAGATGTCCCTCATGGGGGTAGTTCTGCTGGTCATTCCTTAGGAGCCAAGTCTTGGAATTCTTCCAAAAGATGTTGCATTTCCATTAGAATAGCAGTTGGGCCTTTTTAACATCCTTAAGGATAAATCCAATTAATTTAGATGAAGCCTTTACTTCTTTCTGAAATTGGTTACCATTGCTAGTAAACAGTAATCCTTTTGGAGGTTTGTTGTTAGAGGTAATGGTGGCTTGAGAATTATAAGGTAGGAGTACCATCTTTTTGTTGTTCCACTGGAAAGAATATGTATTTTTTGCTCCATTATGATTAACAACTCTATCAAATTGCCATGGTTTAACTAGAAGTAGGTGGCATGCATCCATTTGTATTGCATCACAATTCACAGAATCCATATAAGTGCCTCAAATTGAAAATGTTACTTTGCTTATTTCAGTCACCTTGATTTCAACTCCTTTCTTTACCCAACCAATCTTGTATGGATGAGGGTGGGGGTAGTTTGTAGTTGTAGAGCTTTGACGAAGGCTAATGAGACCACATTCTCACTACTACCCCTATCAATGATAACATCACAAACTTTACCCAAGATAGTGCATCTAGTCTTGAAGATGGCATTTCTTTGGGTAGGCAAAAGAGTCTTGGACGAGTACAATAGTTTTTGTAAAATGCACATCACCAGTTCTTTAGTATCTCCAGTTAGTTCTTCAGGTTTTGTCACATGGTCCCCACTGAGTTCTTCTCCTTCTTCATAGCTAAATTCTTCCACTTTTTCATTAAGATGTAGCACTCTCCTTTGTGGGGGTTCATTGGACATGTGCCCCTGTTGACTACATCTGAAACATTTGATTGGAAATGGTCTGGTATATGGGTTGGCAAGGCCAATTTGAGTTGGTCCAATGTGTGGCTTGGGTGGTTGTTGCATTGGCAACTTGCCTAATGCTTTAGAATTTTGATCTGGATACTATTTAAGTTGAAGGTTTGGGTTGGCACTGGTATGTGATGATGGCTTAGATCGGTCTGGATAAAATTCAGAAGGGTTTTTCCATTTGGTTTGGGGTTTAAAGTTGGGGTTGGAATTTGATATTGCTAGCTGCCTTTCCATTATGCTAGCTAAGTTAACAGCTGTATTGAGGTTCAGAATAGGGCTTAGTTCCAATCTCTCTTGGATAGGTAAGTTGAGGCCATGTACATAATGAGCTACTTGTTGTCTTTCATATTCTTGGAGATTATTTCTAGAACTTAACCTGTAAAATTCATCAGTATACTCATTGACTGTTCACTCTTTTTGTTGACATCCATGGTATTGTTGATAGAGGACTTGGTCATAATCATCAGGCAAAAATCTGGCTCTCAAAACTTGTTTCATCCTATGCCAAGTAGGAACTGAATCCTTACCCTCATTTCTCTTGTTGAGCTGCAACTGCTCCCACCAAGCTGAGGCTCTTCCTCACAACTTATAGGCCACAAGCTTAATTTGTTGTGCCTCAGTTATAATCATGTAATAAAGGAAGTTGTCAGCACTATGTATCCAATCCATAAAATCTTTAATATGCAAATGGCCATCAAAGCTTGGTAAATCGATTTTAATCTTATAATCAGTAGTTTCTTGATTTCAATTATACCTGAATGGTTGCCCGAAAGGAGGATTATGGCGACGTCGAGGTTCTTCAAATAGAAAGGCTTCAGTTTCATCATCAGAATCATAGTTGTCAGCCACTGGTGTTAGAAATAGGAAATTCATAGTTTATATGTGTGGTGGTGGTGATATGTTAGTGGGATCTGGAGGTTCAAATCGAGTTTGGAATGGTTGTTAAGTGTGAATGGTTCGTCGAATGTGCACTGGCAAAGGTCGAGCAAACTCTCGTTCTTTCAGTCCAACATGAGATGGATTTACTGAGGGACTTTGAGTTGGTTGGAGCAGAGATTGACGAATTTCTAGCGTATGGTTATCAATCTTTTGTTCTACACCACGTATAGCTACCCAGAGTGACTTCATGCCTAGGTCTTCTCCCACAACATGGCTGCTACCTTCATCGAAGTTGGCCATAGCAGAGGCGCAGCGATATCCGAGCTCTAATACCAATTTGATATAGAAACAAACAAATGGAATTAAATTTTTAAGCTAAACGATTCAGACAAGAGATCTGAACGTTAGGGGACAACTTCTATATTAATTCAGTTGTAACACAACTTACAAACTAGAGAGTAATGGCTAAAATATGGAGAAGAAGCTACGGAGAAGATGAAGACTGGGACTCTATATTAGTCCAATATTACAAAACGACGGCGTAGCTCTTAACCAAATAAGCAACATGGCAAAAGATGAAAAAATAAGCTAACTAACTGATAATTGTTTGTTTAAAACAAAAATAGCGTGTAAAGCTCTAACGGTAACAAAATTCAAAAAACTCCAAATAGAGCTTTCTTCCTCGCAGCCTCCTTTCTGGTTCATCACAAAGAGTTTGGGAAATGAGTGCGCTTTCTTTGAAGCTAGGCGTTTTACATATTCAAGCTTGGACTCCAGAGTTTAATCTAGTTGCTCAAAAGTCAACAAATGCTTAGATTTGGATTTGTTTTTATGATTTGAATTGGGTGTACTGCCCACCCACAAGGTTTGTCTGACTTGGCTCGAGGAATTGGAGTTCCTCTCAAGATAGATAGTCTTACGTTTCTTGGTGAATTTGGTCATTATGATAGAGTGCTTACTGATTTTGATCTAGCTAATCACCTTCTAGAAACCATTTTGTTAGACATGGATGGTTTTTGTATTTCTATTTCTCTCTTTTATGAGAATGTCCTTGATTTTGTTCAGTTTGTCATTGTGTTGGACATGATATTTTTATGTATCGCTTAGTAGAAACGAAGTGTGAAAAGCAACTTGCTTTGAAAACACCTATGGATAAACAGTCTAGTAAGGCTGCTTATGCAGTGTGATGGCTTTGGTAGGATCGATTCCTTTCATGAGAGTGCTCTAGCTGCAACCCTAGTTAATGTTTCTTCTACTTTGAAAGAGGTATTTTTGTGGAGATTAACATTATAATGCCAACTGTTAATGTGGAAAAGGATTTTTCTAGTCCGAATTTTCAACATATTTATCATTTAGGCTCTGGTTAGGTAGTGTTGTAGTTCAACAAATTGCGGAAACTGCGATAGTTCCTTTTGTTGGCGACACTAAAGTGTTATCTTCTGTTCTATATTCTACTGTTTTAGTTCCTTTTGAGGAGTCTAGATGTGCAATGGACATTGGTGTCTACAAAAAGAAGTTGGCATTGAAGTCTCCTTCAAAAGTTACGAGCAGTCCTAAAAACATTGAGAATAGACATATTAATAGGGCTTCTTGTAAGCTTTGATTTTAATTTTTGGTTTTGTTTGTCCTTTTGGATGTTTTTTGTTGCTTTGATTTTAATTTTTGGTTTTGTTTGTCCTTTTGGATGTTTTTTGTTTTCTTCTCCGACTTTTTTTTTTTTTTTTACTTTTTTAATTTAATTGTGGAGCTCCTACAACCTATTTCCTTTATATATGTACAAAAGATTATACAGCATTACCGTCATATATAACACATATTTCTTAGCTTAACTTAGCTAAAAAATAAAATAAAAAATTATAAGTTTTAATGAGAAAATTTCATATTTTAAAATTTATAGAATTAAAATTGATTTGTTTTGGGAAAAAATATGATTGTTAAAACAATATAGATTTTTGTGGATTGGAAACAAGACATATTTTAATGGATGCTATATATATATATATCCTATCGACCAAATTAGCGACAATATATTTTGGCATTAATTGTTTCATAACAATTCACAAAATTAACATTGATATGTACGACTAATTCCATCTACATTTTTTTAAAAATTTGATTTAAATATAATTTAATTTTTTTTAATTTTAATAGTATTATCAATTTTCTAATCATTTTTTCTCTATTGTTAAATTTAAACTTTTTAAATGAATATTATCCATACCCATAAAAAGATGTTATTTGTAAGTTTTAAAATATGAAATGATTAAATTGTAATTAGGATAAATATGAAAGGCTCGTGATGAAATATACACTAATCAGTATAGCGTTAATATCAGGGCCGATGTAAAAAAATCATTTATCAAAAAGTGGTCATCCTGGTGTTTTTCATTCTTTTTGATGGAGTGGTCATCCTGGTCTTGAACGCATGTGATTCCTTCCTTAGCTCTCGCCACGCTGGCATGTAGCCGTTGGAATTTGAAATTCCAATCATAAATGATTTTGCCCCCTTGAAATTTCCTTTTTGACCAACAAACCCTTGTAATTCAAATCCCAAAACCGCGGTGATTTCTACGGTTTGCCCTTAATTCAAATCAAGATCATATCTCAGCCGTTGATAGAGTCTCACCTTGGAGCTCCGCTCAAAACACAAAGTACCACTACTTTCTAACTCTCAAACTGACAGAGCAAGAGAGAGAGAGAGAGAGCTCAAAACACTGTGATGTTCGACTTCGAGTTCAACACCAAGAAGATACACAAAAACTGGAGAGAGATGCGTGTTTGAGTCAATTCCCACTTTATTTTCCCTTTCATTTTCTTCCAAGATTTTTCTGTAGAAAACTATTTCAGGAATTCGTCAACTTGGGATTTTGTTTTTCAATTCATCTTTCAGGTATACAAATCCAAAATCTATAATACGCGCTTTGTTATTCAGCTTTCATTTTGAAATAAATCTGTGAAATTCCATATCTTTTGCATAAAAGCACATTTGGTGGTTTTTCTTGTATTTTGTGCGCATTAGGATGTTGAGGGATTTCAAATTCTTACGCCGGAATTCCGGAAAGAACGAGGAAGCCGAGAATGTGCCTTTGGACAGCAAGGACTTGTCGGCGGCGATACAAATCTCCACGGACTCAACGAGGCCTCCTCTGAACGCAATCCAGGAGACTGCTGAAAATCCCAAGCCAGAACAAGAAGTGGGTATTCGGAGCAAGGCCCATAGAACCCCATCTAAGGATAAGGCCAAAGTTGCAGATCCCCCATTGCCTCTTCGCACGCCAGACAAGTTCGGAGCTGGGTTTTCGACAAGAGGTCGATTTGGTTGGGCACAGAAGAACGAAGCCGGTTCTGTTTCCAGTGATTTGCGCGATGATGTGAGCAATTACTCTGCCCAAGTGAGCCGAGGAGCTGGAAATTTTAATGGGGGTTCTACAAACATGACGCCTCGGGCAACAAGGACGGTTGGGAGACCTGCGTTGAGTTATTCAGAAAGCAATTCGACGCAAAGCACGCCCACCAAGAGCGTCTCTAAGCCTCCAAATACTGGTCTTCGGAATAAGGTCGATGGGAGTGCTGGCACTAGAACGGGGAATTTTGCTGCACTCTATAGAGGGATTCCGATTTCTTGTGGCCCACCTACTGTGGTTAATACGGTCAAAGTCCCTCACTTTGATCTCAAGGAAGATCCATCTTTCTGGATGGATCATAATGTACAGGTAGTCTTTAGTTGTTTTTAGTACACGGATGAGCCTAAAAGCTTGATGTTTTCTATGCAAATTCTAATTAAATCAATGCTAATTATGGTTGTGGGATTGTTAATTTTGCTAGGTTCTTATACGTGTCCGTCCTCTCAATAGCATGGAGCGGAGCACTCAAGGTTACAATAGGTGCTTGAAGCAAGAAAGTGCTCAGAATGTTACATGGATTGGGCAACCGGAAACTCGTTTCACATTTGATCATGTAGCATGTGAAACCGTAGACCAGGTCTACTGCTATCCAAAATTTATTTTATTTCTTTTCTATTTTCCTTCTTCGTGAATTAATTTGTTTTAAATTTGTGGGTTTTGCAGGAAATGCTTTTCAGAATGGCTGGTCTGCCAATGGTGGAAAATTGCCTATCCGGATACAATAGCTGTATGTTTGCCTATGGTCAGGTATTTTCATGAAGTGGGGTTTTAACAGTACTATAGTTGATAATTCGTATACAATTGTATATAGTAGATACTTTTATGACATGCTGTGATTCCAGCGTTGAACGATGAAAACTTTTTGCACATGTCTCCCTTCTGTTGATATAATAAGATATTGGGTAGAACATACTGATATTGCTTTCTGACCCAAATGGATGCTGAATGCTAAAACTTACGACTATGAAATGTTGAGCACATGACCCCTTACTTTACCCTTAAACTGGTTGCATATCTGGACTCAAATGTTATTGATTATCTATATAAATACAGTGGCTGTCTAAATGTCTAAACTTTACTATCTTATCTAACACTTATATTGTTGAGGCAAAATCCTCACATTATTGTCCATGTTTAGGCAATCTCTTTTGTTATATCATTTCTACTTTCATCTTAGGAAAAGTATTTACTATTTACCAATAATGAAATATATATATATATATATATATATATATATGAGAGTTATGGAGTACACCTAATAAATTTGTATGTTGCAGTATCATTTATAAATCTTTTAAGTTTTAACTGAATGATGTCTGTTGTTCATTAATCACAAGTTAAGGTAACAATGTTCCACATAATTTATTCCTTTAAATTTCTATCATTAATAGCATTTCAATTGTGCAGACTGGAAGTGGGAAGACATATACAATGCTTGGCGAGCTTGAAAATTTAGAAGTCATGCCCAGTCCGCATCGTGGAATGACGCCACGTATATTTGAATTTTTGTTTGCAAGGATCCAAGCTGTAATTTTTGTCACTTTTGGCCTGTTCACATTTATATATGCATTAGCATGTGTAAAGTTGTTGTATATGGTTCTTATTTACCTTTCAATTTGCAGGAAGAGGAAATTCGGAGGGACGAGAAATTAAAGTACAATTGTAAATGCTCCTTCCTAGAGATCTATAATGAACAGATTATGGATCTCCTTGATACTTCATCTACCAATTTGCTTGTAAGTTTGGTTACTTTTTAAGTGCATTGTCTTTCAAGCAACAAGTAATCTTCACTTTCCTATCATCTTACTGGCTACAATTTTATCTTTTTCAGCTACGAGAGGATGCTAAGAAGGGCGTCTATGTGGAAAATCTATCTGAATTTGAAGTTCAGACAGTGGGCGATATCATAAGCCTTCTAACTCAGGTTGCAAATTATTCATTATTGTCCTTTCTAGTTTGAGACATCGGAATCTTTTTCACTCTTTATCCTTATCTCGACGTTGTGTTCAAATTTCCATGTAGGGTTCTTCAAATAGGAAAGTTGCAGCAACAAATATGAATAGAGAGAGCAGCCGTTCGCATAGTGTATTTACTTGTGTAATTGAGAGTAGATGGGAAAAGGATTCCACAACTAACCTACGATTTGCTAGATTGAACCTCGTTGATCTGGCTGGTTCAGAAAGGCAAGACATCTGCCACAAGCTTGTTGAATTATGTAGACATTTATAGCGATATTTGTTTCACAATATCCTCACCAACCAAATGATTGTTCATAATAGGCAAAAAACTTCAGGGGCAGAGGGTGAGCGTTTAAAGGAAGCTGCAAACATTAATAAATCACTGTCTACATTGGGGTACTTCTTTACTTTTCTTTAGTATTACCTTAATTTTCTTTGACTTATTAATACAGTTTTGGTCTGAACCATTTGTCATGTTAGTAAATTAAGATTGGATATATGTATTGGCAGTCATGTGATAATGGTCCTATTGGATGTGGCACATGGGAAGCCGAGACATGTTCCATATAGAGACTCAAGGCTAACCTTCCTTTTACAGGTTAATTACAGTTCCTTCTCCACTGTCTTCATCATACCTTTGCATTTTGTCATCATGACAGTACTCTAGCACTTTAAATACAATGCAGGACTCACTAGGTGGGAACTCAAAAACAATGATTATAGCAAATGTCAGCCCTTCTATAAGGTTAGTTTGATGTCTGTAACTGCTTTATTTTGATGTCTATAACTGCTTTATAATTATATCACATATATCAAACACACGAAGATAATGAACCATTGTCGTTCTTTTTCTTTTTAATTTATTTATTTTTCAAAAACCATTTCTCAGCTGTGCATCCGAAACATTGAACACCCTCAAGTTTGCTCAACGAGCAAAAATGATCCAAAATAATGTAAGATTTTTTATGACCTGATCATTATAATTTTTGCTTTAATCAATCTTTTAGGCTCATTTTTTATTTTTTCCAATCCTCTTTCATTGCACAGGCTGTGGTGAATGAAGATTCTACTGGAGATGTCATTGCTTTACAACATCAAATACGGCTCTTAAAGGTGGTGCAAATTTTTTTATCTTCAATATATTTTCTTTTTGTATGAAATGATCTATATTAAAGCTGATTTTTGGAACAGGAGGAGCTTTCTATTCTTAAACGTCAGAATGTCTCTCGGTCTTTATCATTTGATTTGATGGCTGGTGAAGATATGAGACAAGTACAAGAAAATGGTCTTACAGAAAATTTATGCGGAATGGCGATAGAAAAAGATGATAATTCATTCAAAAATGAAACGAAAGGCACCGTGAGAATGTCTAAGAAACAGGTATACTGCATGTTCCTTTCCAACTTTACAAATAAGCTGAAGAATTTGATTCTCTTAATTTACCAATTATAACATTTTGTTGACAATGATGGTACAGTTGAAATCTTTGGAAACAACACTTGCTGGTGCATTGAGGAGGGAGCAGATGGCAGAAACTTCTATCAAGCAACTTGAAGCTGAAATACAGCAGTTGAATCACTTGGTATTTTGTTTTTGGTGATTTATTTTTGCTTTCAGAATTGTCCTTTGCATTGTGGTTTAATTGCCTGGCTATTCTTAGGTACGTCAAAGAGAGGAAGACACCAGGTGCACTAAAATGATGCTGAGGTTTCGAGAAGACAAAATTCAGAGAATGGAATCAGTTATTAATGGCTCCATTCCTGCTGAAACTTTTTTACTAGAAGAGAACAAAGCATTATCAGAAGAGATTCAGCTGCTTCAAGTTAAAATGGATAGAAATCCTGAAGTAACTCGCTTTGCATCAGAGAATATAAGGCTTTCAGACCAACTTCGAAGGTAGTTTTTGCAGACATCATTCCACTTTAATTTGTTCTGTCTGTTTTACTTCTCTACATATTTGCATTTGTAGATATCAAGAATTCTATGAAGAGGATGAGAGAGAGAAACTCTTGTCTGAAGTGTCTACACTGAGAGATCAGGTTTTTATAGAATCTAAACAAGATGATTTTGTTTTGCAATTGAGTTGAATTTAAGACCTTGTATAACGAAAAGAGAAATTACCTTTTCTCTGCAGCTGCATCAATTTCTTGATGGAAATTCTAAACAGCAAAAGAATCCAAACTTCATTCTGGAACCTCAGGTTGGCTTTATAACCTCTTTAGTACTTCAAGTTTCCCTTATTCAGGAAATTCTTTCTTTACCTTGTTGATGTATTTTGCTGTATGACAAGCTTCCAAGGAACCTTAGTTTTGTATGCTTATTATTTCTTTGTCCTCAGAAATTTTCTTCTCCGTTGACACAGGAAACAATGTGCAGCAGCAAGGAAAATACTTCTCCTCATTTGGAGGTTGCACTTAGTTCTCTTTCTCTTAGAATATTATGTCTACCATCTTAAATACTTGTCTTATATCCGCTTAATGTTGTTCCAGTCACAAAAAACTCTCCTGGAGTTAGAGGAATGCAGGCGAAACTTAAACTCTTGTTTGGATGAAAATGCAAAACTCAATAGGTGAGCTTACTCAGAAGATTGCTTTCGAGTTTGTGATGGTCTCCCCGTTTCAAGTTCATGCAGCTCTATACAAATTTGCCAAGAATTCTTAATTCTTAAGGTAGTTATGCTTATGTCTTATGCTGTATTTGATTCTCCACTAATTGTGCAGGGAGTTGGAAGAGTTACGCTCAATGTTAAACGTTCTCAAATCTGCAACCCTTGATCAAGAAGATAGTATTAAGACCATAGAGGTATTCTGCTTTTCTAAATGATTTTTTTGGTCCAAGAAATGAATTCTTAATATTGTATGGTGGTCTATGATGATTAGTAGATTGTATTTCCCAGGCTTATTTGTTGATTTATTTGATTTGTTGTTCTTACTCACCTGTTCAGAAGTTAGTTTTGCCATGTATATATCCAAATTTACTAATCGGAAGAAACATTACTTTCAGGATTCGATGAAGCATCCACCTTTTGATGTTCAGGTACAAAATGTAGTTCAAACTAAGGAGAATGAACGGAAACATGAAGCAATGATGATTAAAAATGCAGAAGAAAATTTGAATTTGCAGTTAGAATTAGATATACTAAAGATGATTCTCAAAGAAGAGAGATCATGTAGTGGCAAAATGGAGGAAAGACTTACGGGCCTAAACAGAGATCTTGAGCAGGCAAAAGAAGAAACTTTGTTGATAAATAAACAATATGAAGATGCAAAGAGTAAACTGAAAGCAGCAAAGTCTGTAATTGAAGCTATTGAGTCTCAGCAAATTCTGTCAATCAATGAAATGGAGGACCTCAGGAGCAGTAACACCCATCATGTGCAACTTTTGAAGAAACAGGAAGTTGAAATCTTGTCCTTAAAAGAGCAACTTTCTTCAAAAGAGTTAAGAGATCTCGCACCTTCCAACTGTTCAGAGAATGACATCTCTCTGTTACAGGCAAAATTGAAGAGGATGCAACATTCCCTTGAAAAGGCCAAGAAATTGAACACAAGGTACCAAAGTGATCATGAATTTCAGGTCTCTAATGATGAAGAAATGGATGAAGTTTGCAGGCAGGCTGAAGCCGAAACTGCTGAGGTGATTGTCTGCATGCAGGAGGAGTTGGCCATACTTCAGCAGGAAGTGCAAAATAGTCAGCTCAAAGAACTAGAGATGAACAAGAATGTAATAGTTATGGAAACTGAATTGAAGGAGGTTCAGGAAAAAGTATACCTTCTGATGAAAGATAACGAAAGTTTAAATGAGAAGCTTGAGGAGAAAGATGAAGAACTGAGAATCTTATCTGAAGAGTGGGGACTATTGACCAGCGAGCTTGAGGAAGTTCTCTCTGATGGGTGTGAGATATTAATTAATGCATCTGATGAAGTTTCCCTTGTATCTAGTTCCTTTCCACAAAAGAGGATATGGATTTCTGAACACGTTGGCTGGATGGCAAGAACCATCTCTGACAAGGAATTATTAATTGAAGAACTAAGAAGATGTTTAGAGGATGCAAACAACAAGAGAAGTGACGTAGAGTGCATGCTGAAGTCATTGAGAGGAGCAGCACTCGTTTTTACTGAAGCTCACCAGCAAGAATGCAGTGAAAAGGAGAAACATATCCTACGATTGACATCACAGTTGAGTGCAAAGACATCTACCACAGCAAAGTTGGAGGACAGAGTCAAATTGCTGGAAGATCAGGTCAGAAGAACATCAGATTGTGCAACAGTTGCTTTTATCATTGTGAATAGATTATCAGAACTGAATCACAATAACGTTGAAGCATTAGAGCATAAAAAAATCCAACTCTGTGAAGCAGCTGAAATTAGCTTGAGGAAGGCTGCCCTTCTCAATGAGAAGGATGCTGCAGTAGAAGAAGCAGAGAACCAGATCCAGTCTCTCAGAGTAGAAGTAACAAAGTTGGAGGGTATCTGTGTTAGTCTAAGACAAAAACTTTCCAAGGAGCAGGAACTTGCTTATGTAGAAGAGAAAAACATTCTAATGGCAAGGGAAAAGCTAGCAGAGCTAAGAACTGGTGTCTCCAGTCTTAAGTCATGCATGAGTACATACGTGGAATATTATAGGAGTCCTGAAAAGAATAGTTCAGAAGAAGTTTGTACATCTGCCGAAGGTGAACAGGAAGGCCGGGTAAGTAAATGTTTTGCTTTCTCATAGTTAGAGCATGAGGTTGACATCTATGCAGTAGATGAGGTCCTTCACAAGGGTGTATCATTTAACCATTGCTATAATTGCAGATTGCCATTGGAACACATCCAAACAAGAATGTAGATGACAGATTTGTTGAAGACT
The DNA here is from genome assembly GCA_003254975.1 of Ochetophila trinervis. Lineage (NCBI taxonomy): Eukaryota > Viridiplantae > Streptophyta > Magnoliopsida > Rosales > Rhamnaceae > Ochetophila > Ochetophila trinervis. The sequence goes on along the minus strand of QANX01000900.1, from coordinate 49,562 downwards.
TGAGAACAGATATGTCTAACTGTTCATCAGATCAGGAAAATTTGAAGTCCAGAATATCTAATGAGAATGTTCATGATAGCGATGTAATGATTATACTTCTGAAAAAGGAAATAGAATCTGCCCTCAAAAGTTTGAAAGAAGTTCAGGCTGAGATGGATAAACTACATGAAGAAAAGAAAGAGATGTTGGAGTTTGAGCAGCAGGGTCGGAAAAGCATGAAATCTTTTACAACTCAAGCACTGAAACTGCAAGCAACCATGAATGACTTTGAAAATCATTCTAAGCTCAAGATGGAAGGTTTGAGTCAAAGGTTACAGGCATTTGAACGTGCTGTGCTAGAAGCTGGCTCTCATTGGTACCACACGAAAGAGGTAGATCCTTTAGATGTTCAGAAATCTATGCTATTTTTGTTCATGGAAACTTCTATTTTTCTTCCTTTGGTTGTGTTACCACAGACAACCTGCCATATGATACCCCATGCCAAACTTTTCTGTTTCTTCTGTTGACTATTATGAGGATGGTAATGATAATAATAATAGTACAAGTAATAGTTTAAGAAAAATGTTCGGAGATAAATGATTCTGTAGACTATAGTCATTCATTCACTATCATCTTGAGCTGTTCTATCTTTCTCCTTGTGCTTTCTGCAATTGGAGATTGTAAAATACTGCCCCATTCATTTACAAATAATTTTCAGCTTGCCATGACTTAATCACATATTTTTCTAATACATTCTTTTCACTTTGCAGTTGCTTGAACTAGAACTTGATGATGGAAAGTTAGTTGCAGCCCAGAAAACTGCAGAAGTTGTTTGCATTCTTTCTAAATTTGAGGAAGCCCAAGATACCATGAAGGAAGCAGACATTATGATCAATGGACTGATGATAGCCAATGAAACAATGAAGCTTGAAGTAGGCAAACTGCAGAAAATGTATGCCATGTCAATCATTGACAAGGATAAATTAATGATTGAGGTCCAGAGCTTGCAATCCATCAATGATCTGAAGAACCAACAAATTGAACACCTTGCATCTGATCTAATGGAAACAAAGACTTTGGTTGTAGAGCTGGAGGGTATAATTGCAGAAATCCAGACTTCTTCTACAGAGAGTTTCATGTTATTAGCCTCTGACTTCCAAAGCATGAAGTCTCTATTTTTTGAATCCTCAAAGCAAGTTCAATCGTGGCTTGAGGATGTCTGGTCTGACATAATTGTGAAGGATTGTGCTGTGTCAGTTCTACATCTCTGTCATATGGGAATTCTGTTGGAAACAGTTATGGGACTGAATGCAGAGAATGGACTGCTTCAACATGGCCTGTGTGAATCAAATTCTCTCATAGCTGATTTGAAGCAACATAATACTAAATCAAGAAGAGAGCTTGAGATGTGTAGAGTCCTTAAGGGAAAATTATTGGCTGACATTAAGAACAGTTTTGATCGCATTTCCAGGAAAGAAGAGGAAAGTCAGGAGCTCAATTTCAAGCTAACCATTTTCGAGAAAAAGATATCAGATTTACAGCTTCAAGAGGAGTTGATGCTGCAGAGGTCTGATTATATGGGATCTCAGCTTTCTATATTGATGAAAGAGTTGGACTTCAGTAATACAACTCTTATGCAATCCCTTTTGGATGAAGAAAAAATGCTAATATTCAAAGAAAAAGTCCTTGAGTCTCAAGCTGAGAGTTTCATCATAGATTGGTGCTTGAAAGACTTTGAGTCACTTATCTTGGCATCAAAATTAGAAGAGATGGCATCCCACAAAGCTGATATAGAGAGAGAGCATATAAGCCGTTGTGGAGCTCTTGAAAAGTTAAAAGAAGAAATAATTCTTTTCGAGGTAGATACAGGATTGAAAGAACAATTCTTAGCTGACAAGGAAAATGCGGATGGTTGCAAAATTTCTGTCCTTGGTCAGAAGAACCAAAAGTTGCAGAAGGATATGTGCAAGTTGGAAACCTTGTTAAATGAGCTTCAAAATGAGTTGGACATGAAAAAGGAAGAGCTAAGCAAAATGATCAAATTAGAGAAGGAAAATGAGTCACTGAGGATTCAGATCAGTGAGTTGAAGAGAGAAAACAGACGAGTTATCCAACATTTGGAGGAGAAGAATTCTGATATAAATGTCTTCGAGAAAGAAAATCAAAGGTTAAAAGATGAAATGTTGTCTATGGAGACTTGTGTTGCCAGACTAGAGATGGATTTAGAGGTAAAAAGTTCTGAAATGCATAAACTCGAAGAATCACAAACTGCTTCTGTGGAAAAAATTACTTTGAAATGCCAGGATTTGCAAACCTACAGCAATAGTATTGAAACATTGATAGATGGCACAAATAATCTTCTGAATGAACAACGCTTTATGATTGTCGAGAACGCATTGGTAGAAATATGTAAACTTACAGAGAGGACATCTAAGTTTAAAGAGGAGCTTGAGTGCTTGGAGTGCCATGCTAAAGAGCTCGTATCTGAAAATTTGTCTCTTCAGACTGAGCTACTGAGGAAGGATGATGTTCTGAAAGGTTTGTTATTTGATCTGAGCTTGTTGCAGGAGTCTGCATCTAACACAAAAGATCAAAAAGATGAAATTGAAGAAATGATAGATTCTTTGGACGCTTTAGAAGATGAGCTTTCATTGAAATCAGGTGAGCTTGACGAGGCCGTTGCTAAAAGGCAAATGCTTGAAGCTGAATTGCAGGACAAAACAGAGATGATCTCTGCTCTTGAATTCACTATCTCGAAGGAACGTGAGTACCAAGAATTGATTGCAATTGAAAATTCAAAGTTCAGAGATCAAATTGAAGATGCCTTGGCAGCAAAAAGTTTAGTTGAAGAGGAGTTGACAGAAAGAAAGAAGACAAATGAGAGCTTAGAATTGGAACTCTTAGAAATGGGCAATGCTCTTGGCATAATGACTGACTCCATTGAATCCCTGAGATGCGATCTGAATGATCTTTCTAGTGAGAGGGATAATCTTCAAATTGAGATGCTTAATTTGAAGGAAAAGCTTGAAAAGGAAGAGGCACGTGCTGAAGAAAATAAAGCAGTTGCAAAGGAAGCTCAACAGGTAGAATCTTAGTTTAACCCAAAACTTAAAAAACTGGATCTTTAATTTGATTTTCTTCATGTTCTCATTCTAGTTTGTTTCATCTATGTCAGACGGCTGAATCAAGAAAGATCTATGCTGAAGACAAGGAGGCAGAGGTGAAACTATTAGAGAGGTCTGTTGAAGAGCTAGAATGTACTGTAAATGTACTGGAAAACAAGGTTGGTTTTAAATTTTACTAACTGGTATACCACTCATTCCACATAACTTTTTATCTATGTTCACCGTGTCTTTTGAAACCCCACTTTTTAGGTTGGTATTGTTAAGGGAGAAGCAGAACGTCAACGGTTGGAGAGAGAAGAGCTCGAATTGGAACTTCAATGTGTAAAACACCAGCTGCAAAATGTTAAAAATGCCGATGCTGACATTAAAAGGTTTAGAGCAGTGCCTTCTATCGAATGTCCTATTAAATGTGCTTTATTAAAACATATATTTTTTTCTTTCTACTTAGGTTACTTAGTTGTTTCTTTGGATTGACTGAGTTGCAAACTTCTCCTTTAGGCATTTAAACGAGAAAGAGAAAAACCTTCAAGAAGCCCTAAAGCATGTCCAATTTCTTGAGAGGGATATAACTGAAAAGGATGCTGAGGTGAAGTTCTTTATTGTACCTTCGTACAGAGTTGCTTTTAAATTTGTTATAAGCTTGCTACAGGATTTCTTATTTTCTCAAATGAATTTGAAACCAATGATTTAAATGTGATTTCAACATCTGATTATCATGGTTTTCTTTTAAACAATAGATTGCCCAATTCAAAACACATATCTCTGAGCTGAATCTTCATGCAGAAGCACAGGCTTGTGAGTACAAGCAGAAGGTATACCATCAGTTAGCAATTGGTTGCATTTCATTCCACCAATCAAAATATGACAGTTTACTCCCCAATTTTTTTCTCCTATCCAAATTTCTTAAATTAATTACAATGCAAAACCTGGAAACAGTTTAAGGCATTGGAGGTAATGGCTGAGCAAGTCAGACCTGAAGGTCATTCCGGCCATGTTATAAATTCTTCTTCAAACAAGTCAGATAAATATGCCATCAAATCTAGGGGTTCTGGTTCTCCTTTTAAATGTATTGGGTTAGGCTTGGCACAGCAAATAAAATCTGAAAGGGATGAAGAGCTTTCCGCTGCAAGGCTGCGAATTGAAGAGCTTGAATCCTTATCTGTCACCCGACAGAAAGAGGTTGGTGTTACTGCTCCAAATTGGTTGCTACAAGTTGTTATTGACATTTTACATATGTTCATTCTGTTTTATAATTTACATTTTTTTTCTCCTCAATATTCAAGGGTTTTTTTCACATTGCAGATATTTGCACTGAATGCCAAACTAGCTGCTGCTGAAAGCATGACACATGATGTGATTCGGGACTTACTGGGAGTCAAGTTGGATATGACCACCTATGTGGTAAACCATGTAGCTTTGATTATTAATCTAATATACATTAGTATGCCATCTTGCCTAATATATATTAAGAACAAATAATACTATAATACATTTTCTTTTTAAGAAAATGTGACATATTGAAGTTGTCATGAACTATATTTCTTCTTGAAACAGAATTTATGCATCTTTAATGGATTGCATATATCCAAGTACAGACACTCATAAGCTCATCTCACTTTACTTGTATTTGTTAATTCTAGTCACTGTTGGATAATCATCAAGTGCAGAAGATTACCGAGAAAGCTAGACTTCATACTCTGGAATCTCAAGAGAAGGTATTCTCAGCATTATACATCCTGAAACTAGGTTGGATATCTCAATGTGTTTTGTTATCTTAAATACTGTTCTACATTCAGGAGCAGGAGGTTACTAATCTGAGAAAACGGCTAAATGAATTCATTGAGGAGAGACAAGGGTAAGCGAAAAATACTTTCAAACTCCAATAACTTATCAATTATCAGTTATTTTGTTTTCCAGTTATCCTAAGTTTCTTAACCCTTATATTCCAGATGGCTAGAGGAAATTGATCGAAAACAGGCAGAACTTGTATCTCTGCAAGTTGCTTTGGAAAAACTTCGGCAGCGTGATCAGTTATTTAAAACTGAAAATGAGATGTTAAAGGTTAATATAAGAATTTATGCTTTGTAAACATCGATCTTCATCTAAACATATTTGTTCTCTCTGCATATACATATGTATGTATTTTTGTTTACCTTATAGTAAGCATTACTCTATTTGCAGGTGGAGAATGTAAATCATAAGAAGAAGGTGATGGAGCTTGAAGGAGAAGTGAATAAACTGTCAGGCCAGCAAAATCTCCAGCAACGCATTCATCACCATGCTAAAATCAAGGTAAGATATCTGAAAAAATTATTAAACTCTTTCCTAATAATTTCTCTACTTTCCATTTGAGAAATTTAGAGATGAGAATGAATATTTTGCATTATATATTCTGAATGTATGCTATTACATTTATAGTAAATGACTAAGAAGAAATTCTAGGAGGAAAACTAGGCAAAAAGAAATAAAGGTATTAAAGTTGTAATCCCACAATTTTAGGGATTAAATAGGACCTAAAAACTTTCCTAATAATATACAAAACAGCTAACAAATCTACAACCAATCAACATAAATTACAGCTGGAAAGATCAGATTTGATTTGGATTGTTATCCTAATCAGATCTGTGTATTCCAACACCATTTCTTTCCAAATCAATGTTAAGTGTGATTTTGTACAATGCATCAGGAAGAAAACAACTTGCTGAAAATTCGGAATGAAGATCTTAGCACTAAGCTGAGGAGAACAGAGAATATTCTTTCACGTGTCAAGGATGAGCTTGCTTCCTTCCGTGCTTCCAATGGGAGGAATCCTTATGTTGATTTTGATGAAGAGAAACGGTTGAGTGCCAAACTGAAGGTCAGTCTCAGTAGAGAGGAACATATGAGGGTGCTCATGTGTAGATATGGTTAGATTTGATTGCTTACAATGAAATGACTCTGTCACAGGAAACTGAGGAGGAGAAAATGCAATTAGCACAGAAACTATTGGGACTTTGTACTAATGTTTTGAAGGTAGGTGAAAAGATGGCAAGCCAATTTAATTAATTTATTCCTTCTCAGAATGAAAAAGCTAAAACCAGGAATTTGCTTTAATAGCACAGAGGGTTTGACATTTTTATTTGACTCATTCTTCAGGCAGCTGGAATTACAAAGCCTGTATCCAATATAAATCCCTCTGTTGCTGAAGAAGCACTTGAGCAGATCAAGAATCAATTTACTTCAATGGAAAGAGAAATGCAAGATTTGAAGTTCAAGGTAAATAGATGATTAATTTATTCCTTGCCATTTTCTTTCCTTTTGTTTTACATTAATAAAATTGTCTTTTTCTTCTTCTTTTTTTCATTTTCTGCAGAACAAAATTGCAAGTGAAAAAATTCGATTGTCAGAGCTCAAGCCACAATCTTCACCAATGCGCGCTAGGGTAGATGAGAATTCTCAAACTCCAAAAAGGGTGTCCCAACCTCCATACTTTTCTGCCTTAGATCGTTGAGTTAATTAAAAGCGAGTTAGTTCTTTCTAACACATTCATTTCTTGATTAATTTCCCTACTTTTTAAAGGCTTTCTATATGTAAATAATTTTTTTGTGGTTATGTAAATATTACAATTTTCAACCATGAATGTAAATTAACAAGTTTAAGCATTTGCCATATTGATATGTTATTTAGAAACCTTATTAGTCTCATAAAGAGATATTCAAAGCATTGGCAAAAAAAAAANAGAAACCTTATTAGTCTCATAAAGAGATATCAAAGCATTGGCCAAAAAAAAAAGAGATCTCAAAGCACTAATTAGTTATATTAAAAGATAAATATGTTTTTTGACAATATTAAATTCATTAATTGGGAGAGAAGGGAATTTTATCCAGGTTAAAATTTAAACTTCAGATTTGAATGTAAATTCTCAATAGTTTTCCACTGGTTCTGCCTACCAACATAATTTTTTAAAATATAAATAATTTTTTTATTAAGTTAATTAAATTTTTAAAATTTAACTTCTTTTTAGTTTTCTGATAATACACAAAATAAAATATTTAATTTGAAGTGTAATAAAAAAAACTACAAATAAAAAAATTAAATTTAAATTAGATCAAATTTGAATGATACATATGAAATTAACTTTTTTATATTTTATTATTATAAAATGTTGATTTATTATTCTAAATTACTTTTTTTACATATAAGGGTTTGATAAATAAGACACCAAACTAGACCGTCATAGTCCACTTCTGCGTTCAAATTAGGAGCAAGTTCTTCCACGGTAATTCATTGTGCAATTTCTTTTTGGCCCTTTTACCGACACTGCGGAGTGGTTCGCAGTGATTACTCATTCCGTCTAATTGCTGTAGCTAGATTATTATTCAAATGAGTGATTTTTATTTCTCAACGTCCGGACTCCAAATCAGACTTTAAATTTCTGTTGAATTTAAAATTCTCTGGTTTTTCTCTTCCTCTCTCTTCCTTCGCTGTTGTTCGGTCTCAAATGAGTATTATATTTTATTTTTTTTTGGTAAAAGTCTCAAATGAGTAATATGGTAAATAATAAATATGGAAAAGAGAACTTTATAGCTTCTAAAACGCAAAGGACAAAAGAGGAATTTCTTAAGTGATTATCGTGGAAGAGCTGAAAAAACTCCAATGGCTTACCTACCCTTTTTACCACTTTCGAATGCCAACTAGGTTTCGTGGTGAATCCTTTGGCTGTCTAGGTTTAGTTTGGTCCTCATCTTTCAAACCATTTTTCTTGGTGTTGCAATTTTTGGTTGCTTGTTGTACTAAGTACCTGATCAACAAAATGAGTTCTGCAACCTTCAGTTCCATTTGTTTTGATAGTGGATGCTCATGGAAGGTTTGTGACCTTTTAAAGCTCTTTCATTTTATTATTCTATTAGTTTTGACAACATTAGAAGAATGAACCAAGTCCAAGTTTTTTTTTTTTTGTTAATTATCTTTGCCTAAATTATGAGCCTTGATTAGTTGGGTTGTTTGTGGCTATCAATGGAAGAAAAAGTGAAACTTTTATCTGTGTTTCTTCCTTCTCATTTTTTTTGTATCCGTTTTCCAAGAGCCAAACTGAAAATAAAACTGAATGTTAATTTTCTATTACTGTTCTTTTCTTTTCCATTTGGAAACTAACTGCATAAGCTATATTTATTATTTATTTCCTTTCTTCAACGTAATGCTCTTTGTATCTGAATGCAGAGCGAAATTAATGTTTCAAAGACTAAGAAGCGAAATGTAGGAAATTTTGTTAAATGTTTGGCAAATACTAAAACTCAGAAAGCAGAGAAAGCAGTTCGCATTGGCGTTCTTGGAGCCAGTGGTTACACCGGTGCTGAGGTAGAGTGCCTCACTTACCAACCCTTTTGGTTGCATTTTTGTTGTTGTTGCAATTCTTTGGGGTATAGATTTATTATGATATTCTTGTTAGACATTAGTTTGATATACATATTAAACCTATTTTCTATCGGCTTAAGCTTTTGGACCGGTGATAATTTAACATGAATCAAACTCAAAATCATACACTTAAACTCAAGTCTAACATGGTATCAAACTCAAAATCATACACTTAACTTCAAGTCACACCACCACCAATTGAAAACAATCATCACTTGTAAGGACCAAAATGTCCTACAAGTGAGGGGCATGTATATTAAACCCACTTTTGGGTTCAGCGATAATATGACATTCTCTGTGAATTTATTTTAATTCTTGGTGGAAAGGGTGGGTCTTGAACTAGGACTTTGGAATTTCTGGATGTACTGGGGTTGATTTTGGAGAAAGAAATATTAAGTACTGGAAGTCATAATTCTGAATTACTATGGAAAGGGTTTTATATCAAAAGCAAGTGCCTGCCTAATTGGGTTGGACAACTTAACACTGTACTTTGAACTTGCTCTGTAAGTTATTACATATTATTAATATGACATGATGTGAACCTTATCTTGCAGATTATCCGGCTCCTGGCAAACCATCCGCACTTTGGCATTACGTTAATGACTGCTGATAGAAAAGCTGGGCAATCAATTGGTGCGGTGTATCCTCATTTAGTCATGCAAGTAAGATTTTAGGATGAAAATGTTTTCTATTATGGCCAAAGAATGTATTTAGAGATAATATTAGTTTAAACTGATTCAAGGCCATGACATTTACTAACTATTTATTTTTATGTCTATCTTTTATCTGTATGGAATGTAAATCACCGGGTTTTGCAGCAGAGGTCAACAGTAATGATATTTCCGTCCATTCTGTAGCTTCTGGGCTTCTTTACAGTATAATCTTTTATGGCAAACAAATTTTGATTTTTGCTACATGTACAGGATCTGCCAACCTTAGTTGCTATCAAGGATGCCGATTTTTCTGGAGTAGATGCTGTATTTTGTTGCCTGCCACATGGAACCACTCAGGTTCTTTTATATTCCCATTTTATTTCTTAATTCTTCAACTAACAAAATCTGTTCTTAGTTGAGTTTTCCTTCAAAATTAGGAAATACCTTTACTGGATCTCTTTCCTTTTGTTAATTATGGATCTATTTGGTTTTAACTTGTAGGAAATTATCAAAGGCCTTCCAAAAAGTTTAAAGATTGTTGATCTCTCTGCAGTATGCTTTTATCTTATAACTTTGTGCTGCATCTTTCTCTATTTCTTTTTCCTATTTAAAATAATAATAATTATAATTATAAAACATAAAAAAGAAATTCTTATGCATATCTTCAATATAGTAGGAACTCGAATTTTACTGTTAAAAAAATTGGATGTGATGCATCTGTAGGACTTTCGGCTACGAGATATATCTGAGTATGAAGAGTGGTATGGTCAGGCACACAGGGCACCAGATTTGCAGGTATATTAATTATTTTTCTTGTTCTGTATGCCTGTCTGTCACTTTTTATTTTTACCCCTAATGGCTACCATTTCTACGTATGTGCTATGCTTTGGAGAATATTTAGAACTGAAGTATTCATTAATGATGAATGACTGTTGTAAGAGTGTGAAATTTAGAGATGAGAATGAATATTTTTCATTATCTATTGTGAATGTACACTATTACATTTATAGGAAAAAACTAGGAAGAAATTCTAGGAGATAAACTAGGAAACTAAATCAGAAAGAAATAAAGGTATTAAAGTTGTAATCCCACAATTTTAGGGATTAAAATAGGACCTAAAAACTTTCCTAATACTATACAAAACAGCTAACAAATCTGACAACCAATCAACATAAATTACAGCTGGAAAGATTAGATTTGATTTGGATTATTATCCTAATCAGATCTGTATATTCCAACACTCCCCCTCAAGCTGGTGAATGTATGTCTTCCATTCCCAGCTTGGAAATTATTTCATGAAAACTTCCACTATTGAGCCCTTTAGTTAAAACATCAGCAAGTTGATCTTTTGAAGGTACATAGGACATACAGATCAGCCCTTCTTCTAGCTTCTCTTTGATAAAGTGTCTGTCAATTTCGATATGTTTTGTCCTGTCATGTTGTACAGGATTATGTGCGATATTAATAGCAGACTTATTATCACAGTAAAGCTTCATAGGACCCTGCCGCTTAATCTTCAGGTCATCCAATATAATCTTCAGCCATAGTAACTCACAGATTCCTTGTACTGTTGCCCTAAACTCGGATTCTGCACTTGATCTTGCCACAACATTCTGCTTTTTACTCCTCCATGTTATTAGATTACTTCCGAGAAAAGTTCAATAGCCTGTGGTTGATCTTCTGTCAACCACGGATCCAGCATAATCCGCATCTATATAGGCTTCTAACTTTAGGTCTTGACTCTTCTTAAATAGCACGCCTTTCCCTGGACTCCCTTTCAAGTAGTGTAGTATTCGGTGAGCAGCTTGCATGTGTGACTCCTTTGGATCATGCATGAACTGGCTAATTAGACTCACTGCATAAGCAATGTCTGGTCGGGTATGGGCAAGGTAGATAAGTCTTCCTACTAGTCTCTGATACATCTCCCGATTAGTAGCTGGTTCCTCACTTGCTGCTCCTAGTTTCTGGTTTGTTTCAATTGGAGTAGCCACTGGTTTGCAGCCAAGCTTCCCAGCTTCCTTTCGAAGATCCAGGACATATTTTCTCTGTGAGATAAAAATCCCTTGCTTGGAGTATGAGACCTCAATTCCAAGAAAATACTTCAGTCTTCCCAATTCTTTTATCTCAAATTCTTTCGCCAAACACTGTTTCAGTTTCAGCTTCTCCTTTTCATCATTACCCGTGACTAGTATGCCATCCACATACACTAAAAGTGCTGTAACTCCCCCTGAATCAGTGTGCTTGATAAATAGTGTATGATCTCCTTGGCTTTGCTTGTATCCTGAAGTTCTCATAACTTTAGAAAATCTCCTGAACCAGGCTCTCGGTGACTGTTTTAGGCCATACAATGCTTTCCTCAGCTTACATACTTTAGTTCCTGCTTCTTTCCCTTCGAAACCCGGTGGAATACTCATGTAGATTTCTTCGTCTAGTTCCCCATGTAGGAAGGCATTTTTTACATCATACTGTTGGAGCTGCCAATCAAAGTGAGCAGCTAGAGATAGTAAGATTCTCACCGTGTTCATCGTAGCTACTGGTGCAAAAGTCTCCTGGTAGTCTATTCCATAAGTTTGAGTGTACCCTTTTGCCACCAACCTCGCCTTGTATCTCTCTAGTGAGCCATCAGCTTTGTATTTCACGTTAAAGACCCATTTGCAACCTACTAACTTCTTTCCACTTGGTCTGTTAACAATCTCCCATGTCTTGTTCTTTTCCAATGCGTTCATTTCTTCCTTCATTGCATTCCTCCACTCTTCTTTTGACAATGCCTGGGATAGAGTGCTAGGAATAGTAATAGTGTCTAAGCTTGCAATGAAACTTTTGTGGGCTGTTGACAATCGCTTTAGTGACACATAGTGAGACAATGGATAAATAGGTCGTTTTGTGCATTCTCTAGGTCCTTTTCTAACGGCAATGGGAAGATCTAAATCAGTTTCAAGATTATCAACAGTATGTTCAGTCAAAGGAGGAATAGAACTTACCATGCTTTCACTCATAAGGCCCGATTGGTATATTGACTTTGCTTCAGATTAGGAACAGCACTAGATCTTCTTGAATATACCTGAGAAAATCTTTTAGGATCATGAGTAGGATCAGTTTGAGGAAGATTTGAAGTAGACTCGGGTTGAGAAACAGAAACATATTCAGGTTGAGGAAGAATTATGGGTTCCTGAGGAATAGGAATTGAAGTAGGTTGGGGTTGAGAAACAGAAACAGATTCGGGTTGAGGAAGAATTATGGGTTCCTGAGGAATAGGATTTGAAGTAGGCTGGGGTTGAGAAACAGAAACAGATTCAGTTCGGGGAGCAGAAACAGAGAACCGAGAGAGTAAATCAAGATCACTGATTTTGTTATTGTTATTATCTTCCAATGAATTCTCCCCCTGAAGATAAAAATAGGAGAAATAGGACTTATTTTCAACAAATGTTACATCAACTGACATGTAGTATTTCCTAGAAGGAGGATGATAGCATTTGTAACCTTTTTGTGTACTCGAATAGCCAAGAAAGACACATTTGATGGCCCGTGGATCTAATTTCCCTCTCTGGTGGTTATGGATATGGACAAAAGAAGTACAGCCGAAGACTCTTGGTGTAAGACCATTGGATACTCTGAAGTTAGGATAGAATTTTGATAGAATCGCCATAGGTGTTTGTTGGCCCAAAGTACGTGAGGGTAACCTATTTATCATATAAGTTGCTATAAGAATAGCTTCCCCCCAATAAGATTTAGGAACTTTCCCATGAAATAACAAGGCTCGGGCGGTGTTAAGAAGATGGCCATTTTTTCTTTCAGCAATTCCATTTTGCTGAGGTGTATATACACAAGAGGACTCGTGTATTATTCCTTCTTTTTGAAAAAACGATGACAACGCTTGATTAAAGTAATCTTTAGCATTATCAGACCTAAAAACTTTAATTTTGGCACCAAACTGATTTTGTATCATGGAATGAAAGGAAGGAAGAATGGTACTCACATCAGATTTTTGTTTGAGTAAAAAGGTCCATGTGACTCTAGTGCAGTCATCGATAAAAGTGACAAACCAACGGGCTCGTGAGACATTTGGGATGGTTGAAGGTCCCCAAATGTCACTATGGACTAAATCAAAAGGATTAGAACATCGTTTATTGCTTATAGGAAAAGGAACCCGAGTATGTTTAGCGAATTCACAAACATCACAATGAAAATCCTTAATATTTTTTAAACAAAGATGGGTACATAACATTTAAAGTTTGAAAAGATGGATGACCAAAACGACAATGATGGAGCCAAATTGCTTCTTTATTAGATGTAGTAAGAAGAGACACGGGTAGACTGTTTGGGATTCCTCTAGAGACATGTGGTGTTTCAAGAAAATATAGCCCATTCCTTTCCTTAGCAACTCCAATCTTCCTCTCCGAGCCCTTGTCCTGAAAAATACAATAAGATGGATGAAAAACCACATGACACTGTAAATCTTTAGTGAGTTTCTGGATAGAGACAAGATTAGCTGATAATTTTGGCACATGAAGAACATCTTTAAGAGTAATACTCGGTGAAATTGAAATGTCTCCAATTCCAGCAACAGTGGCAAGTGACCCATTTGCCACAATGACTTTCCTATTACTAGGACAAGGAGTATGTTTATTAAACTGTGAGGAAGAGTGGGTCATATGGTTGGTAGCTCCAGAATCTATGATCCAGGAACTTCCTGAGTGGTTGCTTGAGGCATGTAATCCGAAAGAGTATTTAGATTTACCTGAGAGAGCTAGAGAACATGCACCAGAAGGCTTATCGAGAGATTCTAACAAACCTCTTATTTTTTCAATTTCAACCCGATTAAAACTTTCTTTTTGCTGCTCTTCCTGATTTCCTTTCTGCTCACTAAAAAGAGTCTGAAACTCAGTCAAATGGGCTTGAGAATGTGGTCGATTTGGATGTGCTCCTTGGTTAGGATTTGGCTGATTTGACTGTGCTCCTCGATTCCCCCATTCTTGGCTTGCTGGTTTTCCATGCAATTTCCAGCATCTCTCCTTTGTATGTCTCGGCTTCTTGCAAAAGGTACACCACAAATTATCCCGGTTATTATTCCACTGAGTCCTCTGTGCCTCTGTCTTTGGCTCGGTTCTTGCAGTCATTCGTGCTGATCCTTCCAACATCTGTGGCTCAAGCATAACACTCCTTCGGCTTTCTTCTGCTCGAACCAGAGAAATACTTTCTTCCAGTGATGGTACTTCATCCTTGCCAAGTATTTGAACCTTAACCTGGTCAAATTCTGAATTAAGACCAGCCAGAAAATCATAGACTCTATCCTTCTCTATAAAACTTTTTAAAATGACTGCATCTTCGGAGCACTTCATAACAAATACTCGATAATGATCAAGTTCCTGCCACAGATTTTGAAGAGTATTAGCATACTCGGTAACTGTTTTGTTTCCTTGTTTCGTTCCCCTTGCTTTCTCCTTGATTTCGTATATTTGAGCTGCATCACGGGCTTTTGAATACGTCCGTTGAACAGATTCCCAAATATCTTTAGCTGTTGTGAGGAACATAAACGTATCACTTATGGCTGGTTCCATAGAATCCCACAGCCATGACATGATCATAGAGTCAGCTTCATCCCACGCACTAAATCCAGCTCCTCCTGGTTTAGGTCCAGTTCCAAGAAGATGGCTAAGACGTCCCTTTCCTTTTAGATAGGTCTTGACAAATTGAGACCACTTGAGATAGTTTTTCTCATTTAGTCGGTAGGTCACCCTAATATTTTGTAGGTCCCCAGCCATATGACTGGATGAAATTTCCTCTGATTGGACAGAGGTTTGAGGAGCAGTGGTTTCAGACATTGAAGCCGAAAAAAAAATAAATAAATAAAAAATCTTGTTTACGCGAAGGTGAGGAAAAAATACAGCAATGAAGGCTGTAATCAGAATCCAGAAATCGAACTAAGCTCTGATACCATGTGAAATTTAGAGATGAGAATGAATATTTTTCATTATCTATTGTGAATGTACACTATTACATTTATAGGAAAAAACTAGGAAGAAATTCTAGGAGATAAACTAGGAAACTAAATCAGAAAGAAATAAAGGTATTAAAGTTGTAATCCCACAATTTTAGGGATTAAAATAGGACCTAAAAACTTTCCTAATACTATACAAAACAGCTAACAAATCTGACAACCAATCAACATAAATTACAGCTGGAAAGATTAGATTTTATTTGGATTATTATCCTAATCAGATCTGTATATTCCAACAAAGAGTATGTTTTTCTGGCACTTGATTTCTGAAGTCAAAATTGCACTTCATTGATCAAAATACTTCATTTGTTAAATCCACTAATCGTTACTCTTCAATGAAATGCATGCTAATTGGCTTTCAATTCAATTGTGTTATGGTTTATTTGTTGTCATGAATTTCTGCTGTTTTATTCTGCTGCAAGTTTTTTTTTAAATAAAATTCAATCATCCCTGGAAAATTGTACTGTTTTTACACCATTAACTTGAATTTATTGACACGTACTATTTTCCTGGATCCAGAAAGAAGTTGTTTATGGTTTGACAGAGATTCTGCGAGAGGAAATTAAAAATGCATGCTTAGTTGCTAATCCGGGTTGCTATCCAACATCTATTCAACTTCCACTTGTTCCATTGATAAAGGTCTGTTTTGTAGTTTAATTTTCTTCCAAATTTAAGTATATTGTGAGACTCATGCTTGGGGTTAGTTGATTAATCACATGGAATCCAAGAATTAACCAGTTCTATGTAGACTATGTACATACAGGATTTAGGGAGTTAATCTTGGTCCCAATTTAGGAGCAAAAGGAGAGAATGGAAAAGAAAATAGACTCCTGGAGTACTTGCAGAAAATAATCTGAATCTAATGGCCTTCTCAAAAGGGCAAGTCTAAACTTGATTTTGACTGTGATTTTAGTGCACTTACAAACCAGAAGTTAAATATATCTTGAGACCTTAGAACAGAAAAGGTTGAATATATTTGTATGATCTGTGATGCAATGGAGGCTTAAGATACTTCAGATGAATGTGTGGTGCAAACAGATTCGGAATTTAGTTAGAGACATGATATTCTCAAGGATTTCACTTTATCTACCCATTATGTACAAGTAAATGGTATTTCATGATTACTAAGATTCCAGTTTGCCTTTTTCTTTTTTCTTGTTTATTTCCCTCAATGCTCTGTTAAACACCTTGTGATATTCTGTCATATACAGGCTAATCTCATTGAGTTTAGAAATATAATCATCGACTCAAAATCTGGTGTCAGTGGAGCAGGTTAGGATATGTTCACCCAGCTCATAAATCTTTATGCAAATGTGTAGATGTAGACTTTTAATACCACTTCCCTCGATTTATTATGTAAATTGATTCATTGCAGGACGTGGTGCAAAAGAGGAAAATTTATACACAGAAATAGCTGAAGGCATCAAGTCTTATGGTATTACCCGCCATCGTCATGGTAAGTTTTTGTACTTTCTTTTTTTGAGTTACCATTAATCCCAAAAATTCAAGCTGATAGGAACTAGTTCCAACCAGAACTAGTTCCAACTACGTATATCGAGCTCCTACAACAAAAACTTGACAGACTTAAAACTGTATTTTGCCAAGTACTTTTGTCTTTTTAGTTGCTTTCACAAGGAAGTAACCTTGGTTTTATGTATAAATTTCAGTTCCAGAAATTGAACAAGGGCTATCTGATGCTGCACGTTCAAAAATAATCATCAGTTTCACTCCACATCTAATGCCAATGGTGATTCTTATACCTTGACATGTTATGTTATGAGAGTACACAGATTTTTTCTTTGCTAAGATAGGACTAAAGTTTAAGTTCTTGTTATTGTCTTTCAGAGCCGCGGTATGCAGTCAACCATATATGTGGAAATGGCTCCAGGTGTAACAGTTGAAGACTTGTACCAACAATTGAAGACGTCCTATGAGGTACTCCTATTTAATTCTTCGTCTTCTCATTGGGTACTTGCATTCATCTCTCATTGTCATTTTGAATAGAAGGCATTGCATTGAATTCATAGGTTGGCACTTTTTCATCAGAGTAACAAAATTGGTGATAGTTTATCTTGACTAGAGACTATCCTCAATTCTGACAAGTGATAACTTTCATAGGTCTAGAAAATGTTTTAGGTGACAATACTCTAAATCAATTTAGAGAAATCAACGCTATGTGAGACAAAGTATTGGTGGTTTACTTCATGTCATTTTCATATTTGCTTTTCTGACTGATGAGACTATTAGGACTTAATTTTTCTTCTTTAGCAGTAAATTTTCAATGTGCATTGCAATAGATGAACAATAGGTTTTTGCTTGCACTTTGCTAATCTATAGATCGTAGCTGAACCTTATTATATTTGAGCCGCCATTATGCACTTGGAATAGTATCATGGCATCAAGTAACTGCAGCAATCTCATAGATTTATGTGCATATATACTTCTTGTTGGGTTACATTTTCCTTTGTTCTCATTGCCATGTGTGAGATTTGATTCATTGCCAGATGAGATTTGACTCCTGTCAGGATCTTGTCAGGATTTGACTCTTATCAACAACATATATATATATATATTCATTCTGATTTTGGTTGCAGGGTGAAGAATTTGTTAAGTTGTTGGAGAAACAAGCTGTCCCTCACACCCATGATGTCCGAGGCTCTAATTATTGTCTCATTAATGTCTTTGCTGATCGAATTCCTGGACGAGCAATTATTGTTTCTGTGGTAGGTTTAAGTGCCCCATCCTAATGCTATTACCTTTGCAAATTTTGACTTATTGATCATATCATTAATGGTTAAGCTCTTAAAATGTTGGTACAGATTGATAACGTAGTTAAGGGAGCTTCAGGTCAAGCTTTGCAGAATCTCAACTTGATGTTGGGATTTCCAGAAAACACAGGGCTTCTTTATCAACCCTTGTTTCCTTAGTATATATTATTTTCAACACTTGCTCGATTAAGAGTAAACTTGAGCTGTAATTTATCTTCGGCTAAGGAGAGCCCATTTTTGTCAGTAATTTATGTAGTTTGTAAGTTTTTGGTCATTCCGAAATGTTTGTTTTGATGTGCTTCTAGCTTCGCTGTTTAGGTTTTTGGAAACTATTGCCAAGGCGTAACAAATACAGAGAGAAAAATAAGGTGCTTTCTTTAATGCATTATTTGGCCATATTCTCCATATCATGCTTTGTAAAACCATTATCAATAATAGTAAATATTCCATTTGGACTTGTGAGGTTTGCACTAATTTTAATTTAATCTTTCAGGTTTTAAAAATTACATCCATCACTTTTTCTGGAGGTGTGGATTATATGATTTTGATGTGTTTGAATGCAAATATTAGAGGTAGAAAATGATAACTACTTGAAAGTGAAAGAAAGCTGATGATATTTTTTTAATCCGAGGGAATAAATTGTATTTAGGTCAAATTTTAAAGATTTGATGAAATAAACACTCAACAATGATTATAGGATATTCTGGTTATATAGAGCAATGGTTAAATCGTGTCATCAATACCATGGCTAATAATAATTGGATGCAATCTAAACTAAAGTCCTGTTTGACATCATTTTCATTTTTGCTTATGTTTTTTTATAATAGTTTACTGAAAAAGTTATTATTTATTGATTTTAGTTAAAATGATTTCATTTTATTTGAAACACTTAAAAAAAATTATCCAAACTGTAATAAAATAATAGAGAACATAATATATTTTTGATCATTTCATTCATGAGTGAATAGGTATGCATATACATCTTATCTTCTAGGTAGCTAACTATGGTAAGTATATTAATCTAATTAATCTCTTAACAATCAGCTAATCAATCTCTTAACAATTAGCTCCTAAAGTTATGCTTCTATACAAGGTAACTATATAATTACAGCAGTAACACTTCCCCTCAAGCTGGAACATAGATGTTAATCAAGTCCAGTTTGTTACAAAGATAATTCACTCGAGTCCCATTCAAAGCCTTTGTAAGTAAGTCAACAAGTTGGTCCCCTGTTCTCACATAAACAGTATAAATTAAATTCTTTTCGATCTTCTCACAAACAAAGTGACAATCAACTTCTATGTGTTTGGTTCTTTCATGATATACTGGATTTGAGGAGATATGAAAAGCAACTTCATTATCACACCAAAGTTTTGCTAGCATGGAATGTTTTAACCCAACTTCAGTCAAAAGATGATGTATCCACATAATCTCACATGTGGATTATGTCATAGCCTTGTACTCCAATTCAGCGCTGGATCGTGATACGAAATGCTGCTTTTTACTTCTCCATAACAAGTTTCCTCCGACAAAGACATAGTAGTCAGTAGTAGATCTCCTATCAATTTTGGATCCAGCTCAATCGACATCTGTAAAACACTTAATGTTAGTATGCCCATTATTGCTATAAAGTATATCACGCCCATGAGCTTCTTTCAAGTAACATAGGATATGCTCCAGAGCTGCCCAATGTTTGACTGTAGGGGCGGACACGAATTGTCTAACAATACTCACTGCAAAGGCAATGTCAGGACGAGTTACAATGAGATAGTTTAACTTTCCAACTATCCTTTTGTACCTCTCTTGGTCATCCAATGGATCACCATCATCTTTTGTAAGATGCAAATTGGGAACCATTGAAGTACTACGAGGCTTGGCTGCCAATTTTTCAGTTTCTACGAGTAGATCAAGAACATACTTTCTTTGAGACAGAAGAATTCCTTGCTTGCTTCTTGTTATCTCTACTCCTAAGAAGTATTTTAGCTGACCCAAATCTTTTGTGTGGAACTTGGTATACAGGAATGACTTAAGAGAAGAGATCCCCGCATAATCACTTCCTGTGATTACAATATCATCAACATAGACAACAAGAAGAATTGTGACAGCTACTGAATGTTTGTAGAAGACTGAATGATCACATTTGCTATTCATCAGCTCAAATTGTTGGACTACCTCATAGAACTTCCCAAACCAAGCACGAGGACTCTGCTTTAAACCATACAAATATTTCTTTAGATGACAGACTTTCTCATACTCCTCATGAGCAACAAAACTAGGAGGTTGCTCCATATATACTTCCTCTCGAAGATCTCCATGCAAGAAGACATTCTTGATATTCAACTGGTGCAAAAGCCAGTTCTGGGAGGCAGCAATGGAAATGAATAGGCAAACAGAAGTGAATTTGGCAACCAGGAAAAAAGTATTAGAATAATCCACACCATAAGTCTGCGCATATCCTTTAGCCACTAATCTAGCTTTAAGTCGAGCCACAGAGCCATCTGTATTACATTTAATTGCAAAGACCCATTTGCATCCTACAGCTTTCTTATCGTTAGGTAAATCCACTAATGCCCAATTGTGGTTATCATGGAAAGCTTGTATATATTCAAGCATAGTATCACGCCAGCCAAGATGACTCGAGGCTTCTTTAACTGTCTTACAAATAGAAAGAGAGTCTAGGGAAGCAACAAAACAACTAGATGAAGGGGATAAGAGATCATAGGAAACAAAATTAACAATGGATAAGTAGTTAAGGGTACACTGGCATTTACCTTTGCAGAGACTAATAGGCACATCAATGTCATTTGAAAATGGATCAGATAACGAAGGGACATCAAGGTTACTTGGAGGAGGATCAGATGACGAAAGAACTGGTGCAGGACATGTATCGTTAGTCTCTTGTCGCCTAGAGTAGACATGAACAATAGGTGATTTTGAGGAAATAGACTGCTCAGTAAACGATCTATTTGTATCTGGACCATCATCTATTTGTTTAGTATGTGGCATCGTATAGATTAACCATTATGCTTCCTCCCCCTGACTCGGATGTGTGGACAATGAGGAAAAGAATGAAGTTTTCTCAGAGAAAACCACATCATTTGAAACCAAGTATTTGTTGAGTTCGGAAGAGAAGCACCAATAATCCTTCTGAAGACAAGAATATCCCAAAAAGACACACTTCAAGGCTTTAGGATCTAATTTAGTAACTTGAGGCCTTACATCATGAACATAGCATGTAGTACCAAGCACTCGTGGCTCCACTGGAAATAATGACTTGTTATAAAAGAGAACACTGTAGGGATCATCACCACCAAGAATTGAATAAGGCATGTGATTTATTAGAAAACTGGCTATGGAAACAGCATCAGCCCATAATGGCTTGGGAATTTTCATCTAGAATAGCAAAGCATGAGCAATCTCAAGAAGATGCCTATTCTTCCTTTCAGCTACCCCATTTTGAGAGGTTGTATCAACATAAAAAGATTGATGAAGCATTCCATGCTGAGTCATGAAATTTTGAAAAGTTTTCGACATGTATTCTTTAGCATTATCACTTCTTAATATATGGACAAAAGTATTGAATTGAGTTTTAATTTCAGCATAGAAAACAGAAAAATGTGAAAACAACTCAGAACGATTCTCCATAAAATAAAGCCAAGTCATTTGAGAAAAATCATCCACAAAAGTAACAAAATATCTAAACCCAGTTTTCGACAAAACAGGACAAGGTCTCCAAATATCGTAATGAACTAATTGAAAAGCAAATGCAGCTCTTTTATTATTTCTAGGTCTTATCGAGCTACAATGATGTTTGGCAAAATGACAATACTCACACTCGACTGAAGTTACATCATGAAATTTGGGACGCAATTTCATCAAAGTAGGCAAATAAGGATGTCCCAACTGAAAATGTGCTTCAAATGGAGAGGTGACAATGGAGCAAGCAATAGAATGAGGTACCCATGAATCCAGAACATAGAGACCATCAGATACATGTCCTTTACCAATAATCAGCTTCGTAGATCATGAAGTAAAGAATGATAAAAAAAAATAGATAGAACACTTTATGTCTCTAGTGAGTTTGCTCACAAAAATCAAATTAAAAGCAAGAGTGGGTAAACTAAGCACAGATGACAAAGTAATATAAGAAGTAGGTTGGACAGTTCCAGAACCCTTAATGTTATAAGTTGACCCATCAACAACGGTTACAGAAAAATGTGATTTATGTGACGTGAAACTAGAAAATGTGTTGGGATTACCTCATATGATCTGTGGCACTAGAATCAATGACCCATTTGTTTGAAGAGGAGATAAGACATGTGTTACATGTATCAGCAACAACAGTGACTGGAGTGGGCTCTTTCAGAAGATCTTGATATTATGCATACTCATCAGCTGGGATTGTGACAGTCTGTGTAGAGGATGAGCTGGAAGTAACAACATTAGTCGTCGGAATCTTCTAATTGCGGTATTGCATTTTCTTGCAATATCGTTTAGTATGACCAGGTTCTTTGCAGTAATGACATATAATGTCATTGTTTCTTTCAGCTACAGGTGGACCCCCTCTGTTAGATGGCTTCCTTGCAAAGTCATTTCCTCTTCTGGTAACTAGTATATTACGCTGAGGAGATGGAGTACTTTCTGTACAAAGAACCCCTGCTGAAAACTTCTTGAAGATAATTGATTTCAGAACTGGAAAGAATTTGAGATTTAGCGGTCTCAAATTCTGATGGGAGACCAGAAGGAAACTCATTATCGCCATTTGTTCTTGCTGAGTTTGCTTCACTTTGATATCAGTACTAAATGGCAACAAAACATTTAGTTCTTCATAAGTTTTCTTAAATTTCATAAAATAAGCAATAAGAGATTTAACCTCTTTCTCAACACGATAGAAGGCTTTACAAACCGCATACATACAAGATACATTTTCTTTGCCAGAATACAAAAATTCCAAATAATCCATCAATTCTTTGACAAATTCACAATGATTAACTAAGCCAAATACTTCACTATCAATAGAATTTGTAATTTGCAGAAATAGACAAGCATCATCTTTAAGCCAGGTCTGTTTAGTAGTATCAGTAGGGGGTTCATTACTTAAGTGATCATCCTTATCAAAACTACGGAAATAAATTCTAATTGTTTTACTCCATTGAAGATAGTTAGAACCATTTAGTTTGTGTTCAGTAACTTTAGACATAGCTGGTACAATCTCACAAACAGAACTCTTATTATCTATTATTCAATAAGAGAGATAAAGCAGTGTCCAAGACTAACTAACCAAGCAGAGAATAAACCAGAAAACAAGCCGAGGAACCAATCAACCGAGAAAGACAAACCTCATTCAAATGAAGTTGGACAACCATATCAACATCAAGGATAGACCAAAAGTGGTGCATTGACGTCGGAGTAGAAACCGAACTTTGATCAGTTAAGCCACGCGCCGATGCGTGAAGAATGCCAAGATTGGACAGGTGGCACGTGTGACTCACTCGCGGAAGCTCTCGTCACCGGACTTCGGGGAATGGCTGGGTTTCTAGTGCCGCACCTCCCTAACGTGGAGGTAAGACAAAATAGACACTAAAAAAAAACCCAAAAAGGAACAATATCCTCGGTGCAAACCCAAAATACTCAAAATCTGAACAATTAGTCTTTAGGCTCTAATACTATGTAACAAAACAACAGAGAAAATAATATATTTCTGATCATTTCATTCAAGAGTGAATAGGTATATATATACATCTTCTAAGTAGCTAACTATGGTAAGTATATTAAGCTAATTAATCTCCTAACAATCAACTAATCAATCTCCTAACAATTAGCTCATATAGTTACGCTTCTATACAAGGTAACTATATAATTACAGCTGTAATACAAACATTTACACTTTTATAAACATCTTATGAGCTTTAAACGTTGTTTTTAGATTCTCAATTTTTTTTGCTGAGTATAGCTTAAATATTGAGTTATGTGCAACGTCAAAATAAATCTCTCAAAAGACGATGGTTGTAAATAAGTTTTGTCGGACTTTTTCTCTCCTTTTTTGGTTCATTTTCAACAATTTTGCTTTGCCACATTAAAAAGTTTGAAGGAAGTATACGTATGCCCCTATTTTACCCATGCGACTTCTGCTTTTACTCTGTCTCTGGCTGGTTGGTACTGCTTCAAGTAATTTAATTCCAAAAGAAGGGGGAAATTAAAATTTGCTAAAGGATTCCTACTCGTGTACTATATGTTTCTAGAAGGCAATTTTTAAAAGAAGGTGCACACCTTATATAATCTAAATATAAATAAATATATATATAAATGACTAAGTAAATTTAAAAAAAAAATTTAATTAATTAAATATTATTATATCAATACTATATTATTTGGTAATTAAATTTAAAAAATATGTTCCTACACACATAAATTATTTTTGACTATTAACTATTTTTATTTTATTAACCTTTTTTTTTGAAAAATTTGAGTTTTTAAGAGAAATTTTGATTTTTAAAAGTCTACATTGACTAATAAAACCTTTGAATATTCACATTACAATGTTTAAGTCATTTCATTTTGATATTTATTATATCTAAATCATATCATTTTAAAATTTATTGTAAATATTATCATGAAAAGTAACTTTTTTTTTAAATACTGTTAATATTATTTATTTGGCATGTTTTTCATATTGAATTTAAATACGGTTAGAAAAATAGAAAAACAGAAAAATCGAACTAAACATATGGTCTTCTATTTATTTAAAGAAAAAAAAAACGATGACCTTCACAAAGACGCAAAATGCCAAAAACAAACACAAAAAAGAGAGAGAGAGAGCTTGCAAGATTGCTCGACTCTATTCCTTAAACCCTTCGCTTGCCTTGGTTTTCCATAATTTAAGGTTAAACCCATGGCCTTTTGGATAAACTAGGAAATCTGGAGCAACTCTATATTTCTCCTGAAAAGCGAGTAGTACCGGCAATGGCGACCCTTTATCCCTCTCATTTATTATCTGCTTCCACTCGATTCAGAGCCTCCACTAAAATGGCTCTCAAGACCCATCACCCTTTTCTTCAGGGATTCAAGGTAAGCTTGTCATTTTCCTTTCTTAGACTTCCTCGAATTCCAACATGTAATTCTTTCTTCTAAATGTCTGCAAGTTATCGTGTTTTAATTAAAAGTCTAATTATTCCTTTCTTAGACTTCCTCGAATTCCAACATGTAATTCTTTCTTCTAAATGTCTGCAAGTTATCGTATTTTAATTAAAAGTCTAATTATTATTTTTATTGTAATGAATAACTTTCTCCCGCTCCCCGAAATATGTGATTGGTTTTCCATAAAGGGTTGTAGTGGGTTAAGAAATTTAACCATTGAATTAGGTTTGCAGGAATTTAGTTAACACAATTCTTCTTTTATTATCGTTGGGTGTATAGATATATAGTGCTTTTTTTTTTTTCTTTTTTTCTTTTTTTGTAACTATATGTTAACCATGTATACGTTATTGTTCCAAATGTAATTTTATATTGAGTTTGTTTTGTGTTTTTGTTGATCTGTTTGTTTTGTGTTTATGTTTATCTGTTTGTTAATGGAAAAAATAGAGTTTAGAAGAAAAAACAACCTTAAAATTCTGATGTATTCACCAGATAGGGAGTCTTGTAACCTGTTAGGATTGGAAGTGCAGTCACAAGATTGAAATTGAAATGGAGTATAAACCTTGTGTTTATCAGGCATATGCATTTGTGTGGACAATCCAAGGATTATAATTTTAGCTTCCCTGGAAATTTATCATGACAATGTGGACTCCTATATAAAGTAGTGCTCTCTGAGCTAGAATTTTAATGTTGGAGTTTTTTGAGAACGTAGGCTCTCTTAGTGGCAATGGTGGGAGAATCCTGAATTCTGATCGTTATGGCTAAAGTGTAAAGTAGTTTTTGAGCTGGCTTGAAAGTATTTGTATTTTGTTTTATTTTTTTTACAGCAACATATTTTGTCTGTGACGCATTAGTTACAACACCTTTTTTGACTCATCATGTACTCACCTAATATTATGTATCCCCCTCCCCCCTCCCCTTTTTGCCAGAAAGAGAAACATCACTTAAAACGGGTAATTTAAAAGTTCTTAGAGTTTAATTGGTTACTTGGCAATAACTTGTGCATGTAACTAAAAGATTTAAATGCTGATTTGTTGGAGCGGTTTAGTTCATGGTTATATCTAATTCTGTTTAGGAAACTATAGCCTTTCATCATCTCTTTTACTTGAGTTTCCCTTCATCATCTCTTTTAATTGAGTTTCCTGAAGGGTTGAATAGCTTTCTAAGTTTGCTAGGTTCACTGTTTCCTTCTATTTGTAGGAGGGATTTCCACAATGTACCAAAGAATGCCACTGTACTTTGAGTTTAAAGCCCTCTGAATTATTTCAGAATTGTGGGCCCAAAGTCTTGTGTGCAATTAACATGGCTGCAGGGCAGTCAGATGATCCTGGGAAGACGAAACTGCAACGCCTACTGGACATGGCAATCAAACTGTGGGATAGCACCCCTCCTCCAGTGAAGGCTTTCCCCTGGAACAGAGCATTTGATAACTTCGTTCAACTCATCCTTGACCTTATCTTGGCAGTTGTCAGATGCTTAAGTGTACCTTTACTGGTGGTGTCCTCCCTCAGTGAGATATCATATTGTGCAAATGAAAAGAAGCTGTTTCTTGTCCCTGTTCCATTACTTGTTGGAATTGCTGTTGCTGAAGTCTTGAGGCAGACAGCATTGGATGTCTCTCCATTGCTCAAGGTAACCTATCTATTAAGAATCACACAGCTATTTATTACCTTGGTTAATTTAAAATGAGGGTTGCTCGATCAAAAAAATTGAGTGTCAACAACATTATGTTGCATTTATCAGCATTCAGTTTGAAATGGCTTCATGTGGTGATTTAACATTCTTGATTAATGAATCGCTGCGTGTACCAGAAGGATTTGGAAGTTACATTTGTTTCCATTTTGGATGTCAGTGTTGGAGTTGTTTTTGAGAAGCATCTGGTTCTGCTCCATTTGATGGATTTTATATTATCTTTACCTGGGAGATCTTCAAATTCAATCAGTGCATGCTTTTTTCTGAAGTTCCTTCTCACTTTTCCTTCCCCCAATTTTGATAGCCCTCTTCATATGTTGATAAATGAAATACTTTGATGCCAGACTAGAGCATTTTTAGGATTGCCTCATTTCTCAGTATTTGATTTCTTGAAAGTGGCCTATATCTTTTTCCAGCTTTTTTTTTTGGTCAGAATTATTCTTTTCCATATAAATCACATGGTTTTTGTCTGGCTCGGTAGCAGGATGTGGAAGTTCCTTGGCATCTGATTTGCATGGCTATTTTCTTCACGTTGCTTAAATTAGCAGGCCCATCTTTACCATACTGGGGGCGGATATTTGTCCCACACTTTGCTAATGGGGGTTTGTTCAGGACTCTATGGGCATTTTGGCAGCGTAGAACACCCAGAAAGGCACTGAGAAAACACAGCATTCAGTAAATAAGATCCAATTCTTGCAGGCAAAATATGACAGGTAGTTGTCTCTTCTACATGGGTAATTTTCTTTACTTGAGAGAACATCAAATTCCATTCCATTAGTTTTTGCATAACTAGTCTACTGGGTCAATCTGAATAATTATACATTTTTACTATTGTTTAGATACAAGTGACATATTTTCCAATGAAAGTGTAGTTATCGAACAATTAGTTATAAATTTGAATAGAAGATTTCTATGAATAGAGCGTTGCTGACATCGCTGTTCTTAACCAATGCCAATCATGAATCATGTTTCCTTGCCTGATTAACCTTTTTTTTTTTTTTTTTATGTGTGTGTGAAAGGTTGAAGAGCAGGGCACAAGTATGAGTAAGGATCTGGTCATTTTTTGGGTAGAGCATTCTAGTGGTTGTCAGTACTGTAATAAGAAAGTGCAAATTAGAATTTCATTTGTGAATTTGATACAATACCTATAGTCAATGAATAGGTAGCTATATTTTGTTGCTTTTGTGTTCATATGGATGTACTTCTAATACAAGCATTCTAGATGAGTTCTTGCTATTTCAATGACTACTTAATCATGCGGTTGACAATTAACAGCGCAAGACAATGCAAGATTACTACTGCTTACTTGGAGCTGTGTATTTTGGGACCTATGATTTAAGATCTCAATAATGAAGGTTACACAGTGCTGGTCCAACTTTATTTGTGGCCTTAGGGCAACAAATATTAATTAAATAGTATTTTATATAAATAATTATAGAGTTAATTCCAACTAAACTCCATGACACGTTTGAGTTACTTGCAATGTGCTCTCTGAAGTTTCAACAATTACAAGTACTTCTTCTGTCACAATTCATTTGTTAATCATCTTTTCTCTTTTACGTGGCACATCAAATGACGAAAATACCTTCCAACAGCTTTTAAACAATTTTTTTTTTCCTTCTCTAATAATATAAATTATATAACTTTTAAACATTTTTTCCCCTCTTGTCCTATAATAATGATAATAAAAAATTTCTTCCTCAAAGTCCAACCCCTCTCTCTGAAATGAGTGCAATGCCACTTTTTGATATCTATCTTTTTTGTAGAAATCTTTTTTTTTTTTTGGTAGAAAATNAATCTTTTTTTTTTTTGGTAGAAAATATCTATCTAGGACAGCAAACATATAGTGAAAATATTGAAAAACTAATGTTCTTAGAAGGAAAACATCTATGAAAAATAAAGAATATACTAAAACTCAAAAATATATATATATTATATATCACTCATATTATCCACTAATTAAATTGAAAAGTAGGAAAATGATACTGAAATCCAGACGTAATCAAAAAAACTAAAATGATCTCAACTAAAAGAAGGAAATCATCTTTTTTGTTTTTTAGATTACAAAATTGATTTCAGATTGTCAAAGTAAATTTGGTGTTTAAATTAATGGGAAATAAACATTGTTATACAACTTGCATATTTAAAGGTAATTGAAATTTAGTGGAAAAAAAAGGAAAGAAAAATAGTGGCAAAAGGTAACAATATCAAAAAATGGAAGGAAGATGAAGAAAAGGAAAAAAAAAATGAAAGAGGAGAAAATGGACAGAAAGAGGAGACAAAGAGCGAAGAGAAATGAAACAGCGAGAGAAAAAATAGTATTTTATTAAAAAAAATTAATAAAAAATAATTCACAATAAAATCAATAGCATAGCAATAATATTTGCAATTTCTTAAACTTCAAAAAAAAGTGATTTGTAATTAACTCAAATGTCAGATGTCTTAAAAACACAAAATATTCAAATTACAGACAATTTAGAAAGTAAACAAGTTAGTAACACATTCAAGCTGTCAAAGTCACCAAAGTTGAAGTTCAACATTGAAAATACTTTTAATAATTAATGAATCAAACTAGTTTTAAGAAGAGAGAGTGATTAGAATTCGAAATTGAAAAAGAACAAAAAAAATTCACACAAGTTCAAATCCTAAAAGAATTTAAGGAATAAAACGTCGCGTTTTACATGCCTGTAGACTGCAGGGCTATATATAGTATATAATTTTTTTTTAATCTTTTATTATTTGAAATGAAATTTTGACGACGTCGTATATAGCAAATAAGGATTTGAAGCCCTATGTAATCATTTTACAGGGAAAATCTGTTTCCCTCCGCTCGCTTCCTTTTTCTCTCTCGAGTCGGTGACTCACCCACCACCACCATCACCACCACTGATTTTGAACGATTCCACCGCCATGAAAGAAGACCACGAAGAACACGAGCTTAACTCAGACACTACCACCCCTGCCGACTCTCACAAGAGAAAGCTCGAGGATAACATCCTACTTGCCAAGCAGAAAGCTCAAGAAATTGCCGCTCGACTCGTCAGCAATGCCGAGTCAAAGCGACCTCGACTCGACGACGATTCATCTGAACCCCTACCTCTCTCCAACTCCAACTCCATCTCTAACCCCTCGTTCCCTGGTAAAATATTCCGCTCGAATCCGAATTTCCCATTATTTTCTAGGGTTTTAGCTTCTTTGCCATTTGTTTATTGTTTGCGTTCAAACCATGTGTTGTTTATATAACGACATGGTTAACCCTAGCTCAGATGGAGCTCATTTTTTTGAATTTTGGATAAGTTTATATATTTGTTCTCGGAAATTTGGTTGCGTTTTTGAATAAAATTCCTACCAGAGAACATTTGCTTGCATGAGAAAGAAATTATTACTGGTTTTGTAACAACTATCATTTGAAAGCTGTTGAAAATAGTGGGATTTATATCTGTCAATATGAAAATTATATATTGCCCTACACTTGTGGCTCTTTACCCAGAATTCTTTTATATATTTGTGAAAAAAGTATTAGATTTGCCTAATTGCTGTTGGATATACAGGTGAACTGTTAGTTTCATACATGTAGCAAGAGATCTAGATTATTCAATATTAATTTTATGATTTTTTTTTTCATTGATCAGATTTCACATTGATGCAGGACAAACCAACTAATTTCTTAATTAGGTCTGCCTTCTGCTGTATGAATGTTTAATAGAATGATGATTCTATTTTTTAAGATAGAATATGTATGGTGCATCCTGTAGCTAGAGAAAAAAAAAATAGTAATTCTTCATTCTGTGTGCTTATGCAACTATGCAATCTGGTGGAATGAGTAAATACTCATTTATTGTATTTTATTTTTTTGCATGGTTTAGCGATCTGTGGTTTCTTATTTGTCATTGTCTGGTATTTAATTGTCTAGTGCTTGGTCATTGGCAAGCTTTTATTTGTTAAAACTGTCACCAAGTTCTTTTATACACCAAAAAGTTTTGGGGGGTGGGGGGAAGAAGAAATTAAAGAATTGTTCTAAATTTCTGTTTGGAACATAATCTCCTATCATTTATTTGTCCTCGGAAACCAACAAAGCCTTAATCATGCTCATATTATTGTCTCTATTTGATTATTAGGAACTTTCAAAAGTTTACTGATAGGATGTATTCCAACTTACAATAATTTACAGTTTTTATTGCTGCTCAAGCACATGCTCCACAAGGGTCAAACAAGAAAATAAGTATTCCAAATGGCAAGGTACTTAGCCATATATTGCTGCTCCCCAATCTTTTTGCTAAGATTAGTAGTTTTAGCATAATACTGATGAAGTTTATCTGTCTTTTCAGGTCGGGTTGATTATTGGTAAGGGAGGAGAAACAATAAAATACCTACAACATCAATCAGGAGCAAAAATACAAATAACCAAGGACTCAGAAGCCGATCCTTATTCACTGATGAGAGATGTGGAATTAGTGGGTACATCAGAACAGATTAGTAGAGCAGAACAGCTTATCAATGATGTAATAACACAGGTACCATGATTACTTATGTATTGTTGTTTGGTGATCCAAAAACTTGTCCTCTACTTATTCATCATGATATTGCTGGAACAGACAGATGCTGGGGGCTCTGCTTCATCTGCAAATCAAGGATTCAACTCCGTTCCATCTGGAGCAGAACAGTTTATCATGAAAGTTCCTAACAACAAGGTAAATAATGAATATGTTGATTATTCTTCTCCTTTCATAAAGCTAAGACTAACAATTCTAGTTTACACTGATGTTTGTAGGTTGCTTTGCTCATTGGCAAGGGAGGAGAGACTATAAGGAATATGCAGAGCAATTCTGGGGCTCGTATCCAGGTCTGTAGTTTAAGGAAATAAAACAACTTATGTGGATCCTTCAGCTTCCATCAATCACATATAATTTGTTGATGCAAATTGTAAAAAAATAAATAAATAAATAAAAACGTTGCTAATAAAGTTGAATCAAATATTAGGTTATTTTGGATGTATAAATTCCTGTTGTGTTCATTAGGATGCATAAATCATTGCACATATGTCCTATAATACGCAAGAGTTTAACTTAGATGGCCTTTTTCATTTGAATATTCTGAAATAGTTCTGAAATTCCTAAAATGTAGCTTCAACAGCATTGATGGTAGGCTTCTTTTATTGTTCGAGATTAAATTATAGATCTCAAATTACCTGGACACTTGCACATATACTGATCGACTTGTCTAATTTATGCCATTTCTTTTGTTTTATGTATGCTAAGAATTTTTCTCATCTATTGTGGCTTATATACTACACTTCTCTTTCACCAGATTGTACCATTGCACCTTCCGCCCGGTGATACATCAATAGAGAGAAATGTACATATAGATGGACAGAAAGAGCAAATTGATGCAGCCAAAGAATTGATCAATGAAGTAATTAGTGGGGTGAGTTCATACTGAATTAGAGCAAGCTTTATTGATATATTTATTCTTGTTTAGAGCAAGCTTTATTGATGTATTTGTTCTTGCTGGCTTGCTAAAGTTCAATGCTGTGATAAAGTAGTGGGACTGTTGTTCTTTCGAACCTTTCTGTGTTTATATTTTATATTATGATCAATACGGTTTATGGTGGTTTGTGTTCCAACCCTGGAAGACCAAACCTTGAACTTTAATTTATGTGAAGTAGCATATACTTTTTCTAGCATTGATGATTAAAATGTTTTGGGGTCATGTTGTCTGTCTTCATGATATTAAATAAATAAAGAGTTTTTAATGTCGCAGTATGTTAAAATTTAAATCGTCCTGATCTGTTGAACAGCACTACAACAAACAGGGGGAAACTTTAAGAGAATAATAGCATTAGGCACATGATTACAGGGGAAAACTTTTAAGAGAATAATAGCATTAGGCACATGAATTGAACCCATGGGGATACAGTTGCTTCGTAACTAATATGTCATATTATTTCATTTACTGCAGAAACGATTAGTAAATCCATCTGCTGGAAATAGCTATGTGCAACCTGCTTACACACCTCCTGCTAATTGGGGTTCTCAAGTACAACCTCCAATGCAGCAGCAACAGCCTCAATATGATTACACTCAATCTGGAAGTTATCTTACACCTCCTGCGCCTGCCTCATACTACAGTGGCTATCCTACCCAAGTAGCAGGTTGGGATCAGTCAAACCAATCAACCATCTCCCATCCACCTCAGCAAAGCACTGGATATGGGTACTATGGTCAACAAGATGGTTACTACAGTCAACAAGCTCAGTCAGGTTCAACTCCACAAAATCCTGATTACGGCTACAATCAATCACTAACCAACTATAGTTATGATCAGAGCTACTCTCATCAGTCATCAAATTATGGGCATAACATCTCCAGTCAAGCTGCAGCAGTTGATCAATCAAACCAACACCATTCCTTAGGATATGGGCCACCTCCAGTGCCTTCAAGCCTGAATGGAACTTCTTTCTCTCAAACTGCTCAGCAATCACCTGGTGCTCATCATCTTGCTCACAACCAGCCAATGGCTGATCCTCAGGCTGGGTACTGGACTTATCCAAGCAGCACAAACCCACCTTCAGCTCAAACTTATGATCAAACGGGTTACTACCAACCAAGTTATGGTGGGGAACAGCAAGTCCAGGTCCCTCCTCCAGCATCGCAATCAGAATACGGAGAAGGTGGGTATCCTTTTCAGTCAGCCCCTGAACCTGCACCAGCCAATTATGTTCAAGAAACAAATCATCCTGATCATGAAGAGCCGCAGCTGGAGCAACAAAACAATGGGCTTGATGAGACTCACTCAACGGTTACTGGAGATCAAAAAACTTCTGATGGGAATTCGGTCAAAGGCTCAGCACCTGTTCTGCAGGAAACTAACAATTCTCCAAGCTGAAGTTGGAGCTAGAAGAGGGTGTACTCTTTACTCCTAATTGTCCCCTTATTTTCTTTATCTGTGATTGGTTCTTATTTCATAATGCTCTCATATACCGTCTTTGTTGTCCAAAGCCTTTCATGCATACAAATCTCTGACATCTCTTTTTTTGTTAGACACTATTATTAAACCCGTATATTATTGAAAGCAAGCATCAGCCCCAGCATCGGCACCTGGTTTAAGAAATTCAATAAGCTCTTAAATTTTAATCCAGTACATTGAATAATTTAAAGCGTTAATTAAAAAAAAAATATTATTAAACTTTTTTTTTTTTCCCAATTTCATTTTATTTCTTTTAACCATGCAGTGAGTGATTAATTTAC
The DNA here is from genome assembly GCA_003254975.1 of Ochetophila trinervis. Taxonomy (NCBI): domain Eukaryota; kingdom Viridiplantae; phylum Streptophyta; class Magnoliopsida; order Rosales; family Rhamnaceae; genus Ochetophila; species Ochetophila trinervis. The sequence continues at coordinate 15,574 of QANX01000900.1, read as the reverse complement.
GGTATTACTTGGGAAGAACTATGNGATGGCGGACTAAAAGATTTGGGAATTATAACATTTTCCTATTTTTGTTACTTGTAGAAGTGTAATTCCTATATCTCTTTCCTGTGTTTGTTTTATTTCAGTAAGCCAAAAAGATTATGTATCATTTTATATTTGTTGGATCAGGAATGTAGGATTTTAAACTGACTCCACCATGTGATACCGTTTCTTTTGAAAGAACACGAGCTATTGGGAAAAGAAAAAAAAAATAACATAATTAGAAAAAAAAAAAAAGACATGAAAAGTTGAGTTTTCTTTTTGTGCCTTATCTAATTCAAAATTATTAAAACATAGCATAAATCCTTTTAAATAAAACAATTACAAAAAAGTTGTTAAAAAATAAAAATAAAAAAATAAAAAATAAAAACTAACTTCTAATGAGATTTATATAAGCTTGAGCAAATTATATTCTGCTCATAATTAATCATTTGGCTGAATTTTCTAAATTTTGTTTTAGTTTATGTTATAGAGGGCAGGCCCTATACTTCGGAACAAGAGCAAAAGCATAAAAAGGAATTAATAAATGTAGGAAATTATATGTAAATATTTAGTTTCCTTATTTGATGTTAATTAGCTTGATTAGCACTCAGTTATGTAAATGGAAAATACTGTGTTAGTTTCCTAATATGTAATTTAGGATTTCTATATACATGTAATTCTAATCAATCAATGATATAGAAAAGATTATTTTCTCTTCAAATTCCGCTACAATAAAAGAATCGGCAAAAAAGAAAAAGTGAGTCTTACAAATGAAGATGGAGATACAGAAACAAAATGGGATCAACTTTATGTTACAATTATGTCTACTCTGTTACAAGTAGGTAATACTACATAAAAGGCCACTTGAAAGAGGCAGAACAAAAGCATAAAACCAAATGCTGAAAGACAAACTGGAAGGCAAGGATTCTCAACTGATATCAACAACTCCAAACCAACAAAACCCACCATTACAATGAAATGGAAAAGCCTTTTTTACTCCATTTTCATGTCTAGACTCGACTGAAGATGATACTAAATTTCATTTTCAAAGCCAGTAATGGTTAACAGAGACTCATCCTTCCTTAACAAGATTGTCACAATTACATTGCATAGACTATTTCTCCGCTGCTGTCAATATCCAGGTCAGGATCCGTTTCCAGATCTTCTTCCATGTCATCGTCAATGTCCAGACTGCCAGCCAGATACTGGTTGATACCATGAGCACCAGCTGCTGGTACGGTAGCTTCAAAAATTATCTGCATTATTTCTTCATTGCTTTGCATGGGTTGATCGGGCTCCTCGAATTGGTTTATTGACTTTTCATCCATGAGATCTGCTGGAAGGTTCTTTAGAAACCACTCATGGTTCCTAATCTCAGGAATGGATATCCTCTGTGGAACAGTTTTATTAAACGAAACTCAAATTAGAAGATCGAATTCTTCTGTACCAGCCCACTAAGATAAGGGAAAGCAAGCTATAAAATGGAAAATCATCATTGACACAGCAGATAAATACAGTGAAACAAATCCTCTCCCCCACCCTCCTCCATAGAAAGCCACAGAGACGGAGCAAATGTAAAGTAACAGATAAAAGCAAATTATAATCATAATACAAGTAACAGGCAACTAGGCAAAATTCTCCATTCAGTTTCAACATCAAATATAATTTAGAAGCACAGAAAGCAATAGAAATGGCCCAACTCCTACAAATATACAATGTAACTGCCCCATATTTTACACTCATTTAGTAACGCGGTGATGCCACAGAGAGATATATTGCCAGACAATGATCATTGTCAAATGGAGTAAACAATAGGAACATAGGTGGCAAACATTCATCACTCAGCCAGGATATCCAATGCTGCAAAAGCGGAATGTTGAGCAATGAGCAATAAGCTATAGAAATTACTTCTATATTCCACCTTCAAAAGTTCAAATGAGGGTTAACTGTTAAAACCATCAAATACCTGGTGAACATAGCAAAGCCTTTTGTTCTTTTTTATTTATTTATTTATTGGAAACTAGTATGTGTCTTTTTCTGATTTTGTGTTGTCAAACAAAGTTCTAAACAAAATTCACCAACAAACTGAAGAAGAAGCATTTTTGTAATGTTGTTCTTCTTTTTGAAAATATAATGTAATCAAAGAGTCAATCGTATAAGTAAGAAACATTGACATGAATAGTTGTTGTCATCCAAGCACTATATATGGATTAAAACATACCAATTTTTCACATAGACAAGTTTGCTTACCTTTGCAGGGTCAGCAACAAAAATTCTAGAGATCAGATGGCGGCACTCAGGAGATATATGAACATAGTCAGGAATTGAGTATTGAACATTCAAGATTCGCTGCAAGATTCATATATTGAATTTAGCCCAGCAATGCAATTAAGTAAAATACTCAATAGTGATGAGGTGAAAATTTTACATGGATTGTTCTGCGGAAGTTCTTAGGCTCCTCTGGGTCCTCAAAAGGGTATGCACCCACCAACATGACATATAAGGTCACCCCACAAGACCACACATCTGCAATCTGATTAGCATATCAAATTTGCAAAGTATTACTGTCATGTACTGAATTTATGAGTATGGACTAAAAAACTACATCTTATAATTGTGTTAAAGCATATAATATTCAATTTGTCTATTTGACCCGTGAAAGCAACCAGAACTCTAGTATTGCAACTTCTGATCAATTCATTAATAGAACATGCTTCTGATATAATTTGCAACAAGGAATAGGGTTCTATGCTAAAGTCTCATAAGCTGTTGTCGTGTTAGCAGTGTAGACTTGGTTGATAACTTACACTGTAGATGTGTTAGCACAGGGTAACAAAAAAATTAAGTTCCATAACATATCAAGAATCACCTTGTAAATTACCAAAAACCAAAAGGCGGGAAAACAAAAATAAAAATGGTAGTTATAGCTTAAAGAAAGACAAACTTAATCTATTGGCAGTATAGCTGTACAATTTTTCTGCTCATTCCAGATGCTAGCAGCAAAGCACCCAAAATCATGGCTTTTGAAAGCGCAAAGGAACCTAGTTAAGAACCTAATCCATGTTGCAAGAGCTTACCTTGGTTTGAGAGTTGAAATTCCCAATATATGTCATAAAATTAATTGAAGAATACTTACCCTATAATTGCAAAATGTTGCCAAGATTTAAGGCCACATAAAAAACTTACAGTACATAAGCTAGATAAAGATTTTGAGTACTCAATTTTAGTTAAACTAATAGTATGAAATATGAAGGATTACATTCAAGAATAAGTATAGAATGCCTTTAAAATAAACACAGGAAATCAATTCTTCAAGAAGATCAAATATCACCTTGCCATCATATTCTTTTTTAAGCAACACTTCCGGAGCAATATAAGCAGGGGTGCCAACAGTTGATTTGGGTTGTGAATGCAGCACTGAGGACTGAAAATCATAGACAGAACCAAATTACAAGGATACTAAAAAAGATGCATAGAAATTCCCCAAAAATGTTGCTACTTGCTAGAAGAGAAAATAGAGAACAAATTTCCAGCAGCATGCATGCATTCACCAACCATTTCATTTAATGAATAATGTTTGGTTTCATACCTATATACAGAGATTTAACTGTAAGCAAATGTACACCTCCAAAAGATAAAAGGAAAAATGAAGAAAAAGCTAGTACCTTGGAGTATCCAAAATCACAGATCTTCAAACGCGGCGCTGGACTTCCATCCAACAATGTATTCTCCAATTTCAGATCACGATGACAAACTTGCTTCATGGAAAAATGCAGCACAAGAAGTCTATGGGATGTTGTTTAATGGGTAATTAGACAACAAGAATAAAGATAGAAGACATATTAACATACCATGGAATGACAGTAGCTGACTCCTGATATAAGCTGTTGGAAGAAGAAGCGTGCCTACAGCGGAAGACAATGTACATTAGAAGTAAGCCAGGCTTCAATTGGTGAGTCATGGCTTCATTTGAAAACAAAATTGATGCATCAGATAAAAACCTCATCCTCACTGAACCTCCCAGCATTGCATATTCGCTCAAAGAGTTCTCCTCCAGATGCATATTCCATCACAATAGCTAGATGGGTTGGTGTTAATATGACCTACAGTTCATTGTAAAATCACTGAATTGAAAGTTTCCCATAAGATAATGCAAAAAAACATGAGAAACGAATATACCTCTTTGAAGCGGACAATATTGGGATGCCTCAGTGACCTGTGATTTATAATTTCTCTTTTTACATTTTCATCTATCTGTTATACACAATTTGATTGAAAAGCAAATCAATATTGAACAGAGCTCCAAATGAATGACTAATCATGAAAAAATGATTGTAGCTTCAAATTTTATTCACATCCAGTCCAAATACTTCTTAACTAGAGAGCCAAACCTTTAGAGTGATTAAAATAAATACATCAAGCTGGAAACATGTAAGAAGACGAAATAAAGCTGCGTTAAAAAAATTACTCTGTAAATAAATTATTTGGGTCCTATGATTATGAGAACTCAGTTGATGATGTCCTATAACATAATACCAACTTTGGAGAGGACTTCACTAACTTTGATCAGGAAAACAAGACATGTTCATCGACTAGAAATTTTCTTCTTTCCTTGAATTACTCGGCAGCCAAACAGGATCTTCCTTCTTCCATTAGATTGTCAATTCTTATTTAGATATTTGTATGTTTCTGAAAAAATTTCAACTTCTCAGTTTCTTTATTTACAAAATGTTGGGAATTGAGAACATAGTATTGTTGGCATTTAATTTCAATTTTACCCCCAAAGTAAAAAGAAGTTAGAAAAAAGTATACACAATTTTATCAATTTATTCACAAAAATGCAATGTCGACTGTCATTTTCTCACCAAACCTGAAAACCAACGAGGACTTCTAAGTTCATCAAATTCACGTCAAAAAATAAAGAGATGATGAACAGACTAACATCAATATGCCATCAATCCTTTAACGCAGGGTCTAAGAAAACGAATCAATAAAAACCACAGAAAAACATGAGGAAGTAAACTAAGTTTCGAAAAAGAAAACCTATATGACACTACAACAGAAAACCCCTTAACCCCAAGCACCAGAATCCCAACAAAGCAGTGAACCAGTACGAATTCATACTACACAAATCACTCTTACCCACCAAACCCCCACCATAAATAAAAAAATAAAAATCCTATTTCCTTAGAAACCCATTTGGCATAACTTTCCTACAATATCAAAGAAAATGAAGTGATAAGTAGTTCATTTAAAAAGACATCAATCCTCAAAGTCCACAAAGGCCCATAAAAATACTCAATTTTCACAAAAGAACAAACCAGCGAACTTAAAAAGTTATACCCACCAACTGAGAAAAAAAAATAAAAGCAAAGCAAAGTAATTTAGACACTAACCTTCTCACCTCTCTCGATATATTTGACGGCAACAAGCTCCTCCGTCTGCTTGTCCCTCATCAGCCTAGCCACCCCGAAATTGCCAGACCCAATATCGCGTACGAGTTCATACCGATCGCTGTCGTGCATGATCGGCAAATCCATGCCTGGCCCTGTTGGATTTATGATCTTGGTCCCACTTGAGATATTATCTCTTATTTGATAATTCTCTCTGTATTTCAATTTAATTTAAATTTGATTATAAGATAATTTGTTATCTGATATAATTAAATTATTGATAAGATAAAATCTAGATAACAGTGATTAAGTCTGTTAAGATTTTATTTTAAATTTTAAATTGAGAATATTAGTTTGTTTGGGTTTCTATCATTTGTACGTACAAATATTAGAAAGAATCCAGAGAACAAACTGATTCAATTAATTCAGAGAGAATACGTAAAAAAACATCGAGTGAAAATATTAGAGAAAATATTCATTCTCTAATATTTCGGTTTTATTCCCTGAGATACAATAGAGTCCACGCTCTGCTGTACTATCTGAGATTAGTCCTGGAAGATCTAGCAGATCCGGTGGTAGATCCCAGTAGCAGTGGTAGATCCAGTAGTAGATCCGGTGGTAGATCCCAGTTGCAGATCCGGTAGCAGACCTGGTGATAGCCTATAGATCCAGGTGCAGATCGTAGATCCGGTAGAATCATTATACCACGCATCAAATACAGAAAGTCTGCGAGGTATTTTGTTTTATTTTTCATATGATTCAGTCACATATTTTCTTATGGGTTATTGATTTTATGCTTCCGCTAAATATATTTTTCTTACAACCAACCGTGATCGCCGACCGATCCATCTTCTATCTCCGCAAACAGTTCGACCCAAAGAAAGAAAAAAAAAAAAAAAAAAAAAAAAAAAAAAAAAAAAAAAAAAAAAAAAAAAAAAAAAAAAAGGTACCAACAAACCCAGTACTCCTACAAAGCTCAGGTATCAGAAAACTCTGAAACTCACATTATACATAGAGAAAAAGGGCAAATAGCAACGAGCAAAGACCCACGTCGAGATCGACCCAGATAGCCGAAGTTGATGACCGGGGTTAACGTGGCACAACAGAACTACTTGATTATTAATAGAGGAGAAAAAGAAAGAGCTGGTGGGTGAAGAAAAGAGAGTGAAAGATGGGTTAGAGCCCGTGAAGCTTCACCGAATCAGAAAAAATGGAGCTTTTTTTTTTTTGGGTTTTCCAGATTCTTTATTTATTATCCTAATTTAGCTTTTTGATGATGGAGATAAAAAACCTGAAGTTGCAGAGGCGGTGACACTGCTCGTGATCCCTACCCTCTTCCCTCTCTCTTTCTCTCTCTCTCTCTCTCTCTCTCAATCTGTGTGTGTATTGTGTCTAAGCTTAAGGTCCACACGCCTTTGTCTCTGTGTGTGTGTGTGTGTGTGTGTGTGGGGTTTATCCAAAAAAACCTTTTTGGGGAAATGCTTTCGCAGATTTTTTATCCACTGCCCAGTTGGACATTGCAATCATCTATTTATCGTCTCAAATTCAGTGAAATTCACTTCCCCTAATTATTTTTTTTGTCCCTATCTGTTTCCTCTTTGGACACGTTTTGTATGCAAAACTATTAAATTGATTATACTGTAGAATACTTTAATGTAATAATATTGCATAATTACCAAAAATAATTAATAATATTGCATGATGTTTTGTGTATGATCATATTGTATTGTTTTTAGCGAAAAAAATCATATTGTATTATAACTTTTTTACAAAAATATTTTTATGAATTATTATTATAATTATTTATCGGACTTTTTAAAAAGTAATACATTATTCAAAATAAATAAAATTGATTTTTATTATTTATTCATATAATTTTTAATAAATGATTGTATTATTTTAAATAAGTAATTAGATTATCTAAAGTGGATTATTTGACTGGATTTTTTACAATAAATTTGTATTTCAACGCAAAGCAAAAAAAAATTAAATTAAACATTTGACAATCTCAAAAAAAAAAAATAACCATGGAACGAAAGAAGAATGCGGATGTGAGCGGAATCCAAAGGAGGTGGCGGGTCAGAATGTGCTGTGTGACGGCACAATTTAGAGAAATTGGACAATTTTAATACATAATAGTAATACATGATTCTGAAATCAATTGTAGCACTGTATTATTTAATACAACGCAGAGATATTGCCATGTCGGGCAGGGTACCAAACGTATCCTTTTTATATTGCTCACTTCCTGCCTCTCTATTTTAATTTTTTTTAATTATTATTAAGGTTATTGTACTAACTTTTGCACTTTGTTCTCAAACTATAAATTCCTTATATTATCTTCTGGATTGTTATTTTTTGTGTTAATTTAGTTCAATCATGCAATTTTTTTCTAAATAAACTTGGCAAAATTAATCATTCATACTGTCTAAAAGTAAAATATCATATAATAAAACATTACCAAATTAGAGTTACATGATTTGCATATATTTAATTTCATTAAATTTATCGGTTAAATGCTTAATTTGACTTAACTCGCATAAAAATAAAGTAAGATATTATATGAGGAGTTTTATAGTATAAGATGAAAATATGCAAAAAGTTAAGCCTATTTATGTGCTCAATAATGCATCTTTATCATTTTTTTCACTTTAAAAAATGAGCACACATCATTCTTTCTCACATAGAAAAAATTTTCAATATGGCCAATCCGGAAGGATAAAGGCTGGGAGCCTCCTCCATGGAGAGGGTTTAAAGTAAATGTGGATGCTGGTTTTCTTGAAGGTAGAGCAGCCTTGGCTTATAATATTGCTAGGGACGACGATGACCTAATGGTGTATGCGGAATCGCTTCTAACCACAACAAGTTCGGCTTACTTGGCAAAATTTATGGCAGTCAACTGGGCTGTAAATGTGGCGGTTAGTAAGAAGTGGAATATGATCTGTTTTGTGTCGGATGCTCTCCAGGTAGTGAAGGATGTCAACTCGACCAAAAAGCCTAGTGGCTGGAATACCAGGAGTCTCATTGTGGACATTCGGGACAATCTTTCTAAGTTCAATTGGAGCCTTGCTTGGAATGACAGATGCTCCAACAAATTTGCTGACTGTCATGCTAAACTATCTTTTAATTCTAACTATAATTTATGTTTTTGTGATACTGATTTAATCTATCTCCCTAGGAAACTTCAAGACATTTTGATTGATGATTTGGCAGCTAGTATGGCTGGCATGTAATCCCCTTTGTGGGTTCTTTTGTGCTTAATAGCATGGTTATGCTCACCAAAAAAAAAAAAAATTCACCTCACTCTCAGCTAGGGTGTATTCATGTGGACTAAAGTGTACTTACAAGAACTTGAACACATAACTTCCAGCTTTGATACTATTTGACATAATACCGGAAAATTAGACTCTCCAATAAAGGTCTCATTGCCAAGACCTCTAACACTCATCCATAATCGAGTAACATATTTTTTATAAATGAGTAATATTGGTCAATGATTGATTAAAATTAATTCATAAATAAGTAATATTGGTCAATATATTGTTAAGATAGAGAGGATCATAGCAATGAAATTCGTATTGGAGGTGTTGACTGTATAAGGCCCTCGTGAAACGATTCACCTATTTCTTCCAAAACTTGCGATTGTTGAGAGGCACACAATAAATTCCTATCAATCACCGAGGATTAGGCCTAATAGTGCACTATTCAAACTCTGTCTATTTAGTCAAGTTTATAAATTTAAA
>QANX01000897.1:0-39220 GCA_003254975.1 Ochetophila trinervis | reverse complement strand
AAAAAATCGAAAAACTTAACCTTTTTTTTTTCATCTAATTTTTTCTTCTCGGCTTTTCCCATTAAGTCCTACGATACATTTTATCATACAATGATCCTGACATATTCTCAATCTATTTTTTTTTTTATAAAAACAAAAACAAATACAGACTACTCCAATGCACATATTCGTTTGCTATTGTAACCAAACATAAACATTACTTAAAAAAAATAAACATTTTGAAGGAGATTGTGGCTGCAAGAAAGCAAACTACTCTCTTTAGCAAAAAAGCAAACTACTCTCATGGAGTCTTGTTCATAACTCTTAACTACAACGATAGAGCAATCATCACAATTCAACTTGCATATATATATATATATATATATATATATATTTCCTTTCTTCCAAAATAAGATCAAAGACCTATTTCCTACACGAAGCACTTTCTACTATTTTCTCATGATCATAGTTCAGCTCATTTTTTAAAATTATTTTCTTATTATAAAAAACTCGATGCTATAACGCCATGAGCAAAATTAAACTCTTTTATGGAGCTTAATTTGGTACTCTAACCATAAGTAAACTGTTTGAAATACTTGTTGGTTATGCTTATTTCCCAACCAAAAAATAAAAATGAAATTCCATTCTCATGAGCATACAAAACACAAAAATATGTATAGTAAATTTATTTTTCTATCCTGTATATAAATAGATTTTTAATAATAATAATAATAATAAACCTTGTTTTCTTAAAACAGGGGAAAAAAGTGAAAAAGAAATTAATAAGAAAGAAATGGATAAATCCAAAATTCAAACCCAAAATGAGCAGAAGCAGGAACAAACGGTGAATGAAGCACATGGAGAGTGTACCTGGACTGAACCATTGCATTGTCAAAATAGGACTTTCTTGGAGATTTAATCCCTCAAACAAAGAAGCCTTTCTCTGTCCCCAAAACCCTAAACCCTCCTTCTCCTCCAATCCTAAAGAATTCTCTCTCTCTATCTTCTCTATTCCACAGCATAGTTCCACAACACGCACACGACACTTCTTGTTTTAAGAAGGATTTAAGACTTTGGTCTTTCTAATTTTTATTTATTTATTATTTTCTAATATGCATTTCCTTAGCATACAAGCACAGTACCATGGAAAACTGTTGTTGAGATTTTTTATTTTTTTGATGAAATTTGAATACTTTTTGAACCTATAAATAGGTGTTTGATATGTGGAAGCAGATTGAGGAATCGAGGACTAACGAGTTGAATTGCAGTAAGATAATTAAACTGCTAGGGGAAGAGGGTTTGGTGGAAGAAGCAGTAAAGTTATTTCTAGAGATGAAGAATTATGAACTTTAGTCCTTCTTTGGAGATTTACAATTCAATTATTCATGGCTATGCCAGAAAAGGGAACTTCGACGAAGCTTTGCGCTTTCTTAGTGAGATGAAAGGTATGAATGTGGCACCGGAAACTGATACTTATGAAGGTCTGATCGAAGCTTATGGAAAACACAAAATGTATGATGAGATGGGAATGTATGTGAAGAGGATGGAGGTGAATGGTTGTCCACCTGACCATATTACTTACAACATGCTTATCCGAGAGTTTTCTCGAGCTGGATTGCTCAAAAGAATGGAGAGAGTACATCGAATCGTGCTTTCTAAAAGAATGCGTTTGCAGTCCTCCACACTGGTTCCTATGCTCAAGGCTTATGCAAGATTTGGGATCTTGGAGAAGATGGAACAGGTTTATTTAAGAATCCTGGACTCAAAAACCCAGGATTTGATTAGGAACTTGACTGAGGTTTATATTGAGAACTGCATGTTTTCTCGATTAGAAATCTTGGGGGTTGATCTTTCTTCAAGACATGGCGGAACATATCTGGCTTGGTGTTTGCGTCTTCTTTCTCATGCTTGTCTTTTCAGTCGAAAAGGTATGGATTCCATCATTCGGCAGATGGAGGAAGCTAAAGTTTCGCAGAATATAACAATTGCAAACATTATCATGTTAACTTATTTGAAGATGAAAGATTTCACACACTTGAGAATTTCTTTCCCCTGATTGTTAACTCATAATTCGAGGCCTGATCTCGTCGCTGTAGGAATTTTATTGGACGCTGAAAATATGGGTTTTGACGGTGCTGTGACCTTCGAAACATGGAGAAGGATGGGCTTTCTTTACAGAGTGTGGAAATAAACACTGATCCTCTAGTTCTTACTGCATTTGGAAAAGGACATTTTCTTAGAACTGTGAAATGGCATATTCCTCTCTTGAACCTGAAGTTAGAGGAAAAAATATATGGACATACCATAGCCTAATTGATTTAGTGTTCAAACAGAGGAAAACAATGTCAGTGTAAGAAGAAGAATCAAATCAGAGCTAAAGCTAGCAAATCAAAGATACAGTTAATTGAATTCCCTAGCCTTTTTTGTACCAAACCTGTAACTTTTTGCACAGACTGACAGACAAGATCCACTGTTGATGGACCAGAATTTAGATACCAATTTTAATGTGCTTAAGATTGATTTAGCACTATTAATTTATTGGTTAGTAGAACCACATTTAAAGAGAAAAAAAAAAATGTGAATTTTGATTCTGTCCTATAGTTTGTACAAGTCAAATATATGTAGCCACTGAAGCTATAGGGACAATAACAATTTGAGAAACGTTTAATATATAATTTCATTGACATTTTTATTTCTTGTCATTTTTCCTTGTCGATAGAGTATATCTTGTAGTTTAAACAGTTAGCAATTTTTTGGAATTGGTATGTAATGGAATTATGAATGCGTATTTAGAGACTATTCTAATGGGAGATTTCTAGATATTTTTTTCAGTTTATTAAATGTGTATTATGTAAAAGATGAAGATAGATTGTGAGTTTATGATGTAGTTATAATTTTATACCAAATATATAAGTGTATTATATAATACATTATAACACAATATAATACAATATAATCAAATACAATACAACGTATCAAACAACTCCCTTGTGTATAAATCGTTGATAAATTAGATCCTCCCATAAGGCCATATAACCTGAAGGCAGAAGCCGTTAGCCAATCATCGTCCACTTCTTACCGTACGACCCATTCTATTCTATCTCATCTACCAAAACGTGTTCCCACAAAAAAAAAAACAAAAAACAAAACATTACGTTACAGTTTACACGCTATTGGTCCATTTTTGAAATTTCAACAGCCAAACCACCAATACAATAATAACAAAATAAATAAATAAATAAAAGATCAAAACCAACTTTGTCTGTCTCTCTCACTTTCTATCTTTTTTCTTTCTCTCATATTCTTACCATCTTAACATCCAACTACAAAAAAATAATAATAATAACAATAATAAAAAAATAAAATAAAAATTTGAATGCCCTTTTTCTAATGCTTTTCTGGGTATCACAAATCACAAGATTAGCTAAGTTTTAGGCAATGCCTAACTGGGAGCTCAAGGGCTGTTGCAAGCATGACCAGGTCGTCTTCCTTGCTACAATTGGAGTCTTCACTGTTGTTATTCTTGCGGTACTCATCTCTATCTGTAAACCCTTTGTTTCTTTTTGGTTTCCGGGAAAAAAAGGTGGGTAAAGAGAGAAAATTTTGGGCATAAAGTTTGGTGTCTTTCTCTTTTGGTTGCTTAACATGTCGAGTAAACTGTACAAAATGCTTTTGATGGGTTTAAGTGAGGAAATCTAAAGGCACGGCATGTTAAAGTCTTCTACTTTTTGAAGAAAGAGTTTCTTCTTTGCCTGAGCGGGTTTTGGATACTTATTTTGAATTAAATAAGCTTTCTTTTATTTATTTATTTTTCTGATGTTGTGTTTGCTAGTTTTCTAATGCTTAATTCTTGAGTGGAAATGTCCATGGTAATTACTTATTATTTTGTAATGATGTTAATTGGAGTAAAATTTAGGAAGAAAAGTAGATCTTGTGAAATTGGTTAAATAAAATCAAGGTTTTCACTAGTCTTTAATTATGCTATGTTTGGAATAATTAAGGATTCACAAAAAGGAAAACAATAACACAAAAGGAATTTCAAACTTGTTTCCTAGGAAAAATAATTTTTTTAAATGATGTACATTCTATTATAGTTTTAATTCATATGCATTTCTCTTTAATAACCTTTTCATAATCTAACAATGGAAAGAAACTAAAATGCTTTATGCTTCTTATTTCTTTTTTATGCTGCTTTCCATTGTCAAACACAGTACTAGTATTTTCAGCATAAAAAGGGTTATTTTTGCAAGGCTATTTGCTGGAACTCATTTCTCCCGATAAATCTAAATATTTCTGTCAAGTGAATTTATGCCGAACATTGATTGGCAAGTGCTTTTTAAGAAAGGTTTTCTGTAATTAATAAAGCAGAAGGTTCTTGATTTGATTTTTGAATTAAGATTGCAATAGGTTTGACAGATCAACAATGAGGTAAGATGAAAAGAATCAGTAAGATGGTTTGTTAATTTGAAAACTAGTGACTTTATTAGGTTTAAGCTGAGGATTCAATTGATAGAGCAAAAATGACTAAACAATTTGTTTCGCCAACATTACTTGATTTCTAGAGGGCCCTTGCGATTTTATTGGCATGATTGTAATTACAAAATATGCATTGGGAAATTCAATCGAAATAATTGCATGGAATTTAAAATTTAATCATCTGGACCAAACTCTAGATACTTTGATCAGTCATTTAACAATTTGGCATTTCTGATTCTTAAAGCTATGGAGGACAGTTCTACTTACACCGTTTAAGCTCATCACAGTGTTCTTGCACGAAGCAAGTCATGCAATTGCTTGCAAACTCACATGTGGTCAGGTAAGAAGCTTTTCTGTGTCCTGAATTAAAATAACCATTCTACTATAATCCCAATCGATTTAATAATAACTAAAGCCATTAATGGTGAATGTTGGCGCTGAGAAGAAGTGTTTCTGGTTTTCAGGGCCGATTATTGTTATATGTTGTTAAGTTATCTTGTAGCACTTCATTTTCATATTCTTTGCAGGTTACTAGTATGCTTCTTCTTGTATGTTCTAATTTAATTTTATATGCAGGTAGAAGGAATCCAAGTACATGCAAATGAAGGAGGGGTCACACAAACACGTGGTGGCATATATTGGTTGATCTTGCCTGCAGGATGTAATACCTGTCTCCCTCTGAACTTTATTTTTCCATTTTGACATGTCTTTATTTTCATGAAAAACAGCATGGACATGAACATGAGACATTAGTAAGAGCATGTAATTATTTGATTGGCTGAAACACAGATTTTTGTCTGCATAGTTTGTTCCCTTGTTCATCATTAACTAATGCTATCTGAATAAGCTATTTTTCTTTTCCACATTACATTTATTATTGGACTATTAAATGTGCAAATGTTGTTATCTAACACAGCATCAACACAGAAAAAGTACTTGTTAGAAGCTCTCATGGTATAGTATTTTCATACATTCAGAAATTATAGAAGCTGGAAAATTGGTATTTTTCAACCTAATAAATTCCATTCTGCCTCTGGAATTGTAATTTATCCTTTTCTGATCATGTGGTATGAATTGCTTCTCAATGATATTGATAATTTGTAAGGTTGCTTTTAAATCTAGATCTTGGTTCGTCATTTTGGGGAATGGCTTTGATACTTGCATCCACAAATATCCTAACTGCAAGAATTGCTGCTGGTTGTTTAATTGTTGCTCTGATTGTTGTGCTCTTTGTCGCTAAAAATGTAAGATAAATCTATATTATAGTATTGCCATATACTGAATATGTTGTTTCTCCACAAGTGTATACTCTTCTACTAATGTACTCATAATTACTTTTTCACAATCTTATGCGCAATACTGTTGTTTGAACAGTGGACACTCCGTGGACTTTGTATTGGTGAGTACCTTTATGATAAGTTATTAGTTTAATAAATATCCACAAGCTTCAATTCTTACATTTTGATATTAACTGAAATCTTTTAGGTTTCATTGTATTCCTTGCTGTAATTTGGGTTTTGCAAGAAATGACAACTGTCCGTATTCTTCGCTATGTTATTCTCTTTATTGGTATGTTGCTATCCTTTGATATACTTCATGAGTCAAAAAATTCTT
Source organism: Ochetophila trinervis (assembly GCA_003254975.1). NCBI lineage: Eukaryota > Viridiplantae > Streptophyta > Magnoliopsida > Rosales > Rhamnaceae > Ochetophila > Ochetophila trinervis. The sequence continues at coordinate 33,151 of QANX01000897.1, read as the reverse complement.
CTAAAAGTTGCATCGAAAATATTTCTCTTGGTTGGGATTGAAAAGTTGTATGTTTAATTTGGCATATTGCAGGTGTGATGAACAGTTTGTTTTCAGTTTACGGTATATGCAATGATCTTTTAGCTTATTGAATTATGTTATTTTCATTTCAAACTAGCAATTAGTTAACTTTCAAAAAGTACATTTTCATATTATGTTAACCTAATTGTCACAGATATTTATGATGATTTAATATCTCGAAGAGTCAACTCCAGCGATGCAGAAAAGTTTGCAGAAGTTTGCCCTTGCCCTTGTAATGGGGTTGGATGGGGAGTTATATGGTGCGGTTTTCAACATTGAAAAGAACACAATACAGATTAACCCACTGGGCTATGTTGTATAGTTAAAACATTTATCTATGTTACCAGGTCTATAATGCTATTGTTGTTATCATTGTATCTCTAAAGCTTTTCTCACATAGTGTAATGAACTCTACTTGCAGGGGAATGATATCATTTGCCTTTCTTTGTGGATCAATGTATCTGGGACTCGTCATCCTATCTTGAGGTACGGCCTGCTTATCCATGCAGCGGTTTTACATTTTTCCAATAGACAAGCCTAAACATTTTGCGTTTATAGGAATAATTTTATCATTGAGAATGTGAATGGAAACAGAATTTACTCCTCCTTCCCTTCAGGAAAAAGGACAACAATCTGAAAAGAATGAAACTAAGGCTAAAAAAGTTGCATTTGAGCATGCCTTAAGTGAGACAAAATAGTTCATTTTCCTTGTATATATGTTAAAGTTCAATTATGATCTCACCAACAGACTTTCTTGTGCAATGATGCAAAAGAATTTGGTAACGTGCTGGAAATTTATAGTTGATGCAATTTAACTAGAATTTGCAGTTCATTCCTCTGGTAGGTTGCTCTAGAACAATTCTTAAACTTACTAGTTTTTAATTATTAGTTCTATATTCAATAATGTGTCATAAATTATAAGTTAGAGCCTTGGTTCTATATTGTATATATAACTCTCTCTTGTTCGCCTTATGTTTTCAGGATCAGATACCTCGGTTCAACTCTCATTGGTATTGCAAAGATGGCTGTTTATTTTTCTGCTAGTGTATGTGTTTAGTTTCGAAAATTTAGCATGAGTCGATTCGATACTGGTAGTGTTATACCTTCATTCTTTTACCCTTTTATCTAGGGTTACATCTAGTTTGTTATTCTTCTTGTATAGTAACATTTGCATTGGTGTATTTTGCTCTTGATAGAAGTTGAACAGTGATAAGAACTATTGACATGTTTCAATAAGCTAAAAAGTTTTTTCCACCTTTTGGCTACTGCAGTGTTTGTGGTCTCCAAAAACTAATAGGGCTTGTGGTTTCTCTTTCTTGGTGCCTGTCGAGCAAATTTTCGATACTCAAGGAGTATCTGGGGAGTTCGGTACATACTCCCGGAGATATTTTTGCTTGGAAATTCCATTTTTTTCTGGGGTGGGGTTTAATGACCATAAATTAAAAAGAAAAATTGAAAAAAAAAATGGATTTATGGTTAAAAATGGATAACATTAGGGTTCAGTAATCTTACGGTTTTGTCATAAAGATCTAACTTTTGGAACTTGAGGTATTGAAAGTAAATAATTTTTAGATTACCAAAATATTGCACAAAGTGGAGGGTAATGCAATACATTTGGTTTTTTACTTAAAAGGTCTAAATGCACTTTAGTATTCTCTAAAATTGAATTTGTTCATATAGGAATTTTTACAACTAATTTGTGCAATTGATACTCTGTAATTTGAAAAAAGTTGCACTTTTGTACAATATAGTTAAAATTGATAAATTCTGTCAATTTAGAAGTCGTGTGTAATAAATTACTTTCAAAATTGATTTTTTTATTATTTTTAATTATACTAAAACTAAAATAAATTTAAAAATAGAAAGAAAAAAAAATCATAAATGAATTTCAAAATTTCTTTCACATTTTTAATTTTCGGTACAATAAAAAAAGAAAAAAAATTAATTTTGAAAGTTACTTTCTATGCACGTAATTTCTAAATTAATGGAATTTGTCAATTTTAATTAAATTAGACAAATGTACAATTTTTTCAAATTAGAGAATATTAATTGCACAAATTAATTGTAAAGATCTCTATGTAAACAAATTTAATTTTAAAAAATAATAAAATGCATTAAAATCTTATTTTAAACTATGGAAATGTACAAATATATTCTATTTATTGATTGTTTCAATGGCTGTAATTGTGCAGAAACCATGAAATATTTGTGCACAAATATATGTCATAAATATGCAAAAAGAATTGAAAAGAATAATTGTTCTTTTACATCTTTTTCCATGCTTTGGTTTTGAGAGCATTAAGCAAGAAGTCATTTTCCATGAACAGTGGAAAAATTTTGTAAGTGAAGAAGTAGATGCACTAGCCTGATTTAACACAGTTCAAAAAAAAAAAAAAACCTTTCAAAATTGGGGGAAAAAAATATAAAAATTTGACAAACAAATTATCGAAAGATGATAAAAAATCACGATTGCAGCAGTTGGTAATATTTCCAGAGTATGTTACTCTTTCAATAATTTCCTTGCCAGTTTGTATATGTATGTGTGCTTATTTTGTTTCTAGTTGTTCAAAAACAATTGTGGTTATCTCTTGGGATTCTCAAACACTATTAATGAAAGTATCTATAGCATTATTGAACGCTTGAGTACATATTAACTAAGTTAAAAGTAAATTGTCTTACCATCGCTGTTTAGTTCAGCCAAAATCGGGAGAGAAGGTTTTACATAATGATGCCTGGCCGGCCGTTGACTGTTGCATTGAGCTTAATTAATTATAAGTTAACGTTGAGGATCATACATCCTATACCAAGTTTAATAATAGTTTAAACAAAAACAAAAACAAAAACAAAAACAAAAACAAAAACAAAAACAAAAACAAAAACAAAAAAAAACAAAAACAAAAACAAAAACAAAAACAAAAACAAAAACAAAAACAAAAACAAAAACAAAAACAAAAACAAAAACAAAAAATCAACAAAAAATCAAAATCAAAATAAAAAAAAGGGAAAAAAAATAATTTAAGTCCCTCAATATATATACCATCAAATGAGTTAAATTGAGAGGCCATATATACATATGTGCATGCAGGAAGAGTAAGGTTCACAGTCTCCCAAAAAGACCTCCAACATTAATCCCCATGTTATATATATATATATTATCATGCATGGAATGTTGGAAGCCTTTGAGGGGGATTGAAAGCCTTCTCCAAATTTTTCAAAAGTCATATCCAAGCGAGCATTTGAGATGGACGACAACTTAGCTATTACCAAGTTTAAATAATTCACAAGTTCAGTCTTTGGTTAATCCACCTCCTTTTTATACTACATTTTTTTGTTAGAAAAAAATATGTATAATTTAATTTCTTAATTACTTTATCTAATAATTAAATTTTCTGGAATATCAATGTGGTTAATTAGCTAACTACCTACTAAAGAAAGTTACACATCAATGGGCAGCTAATGCTATCGGGATTCACTTTTTAAATAGTAGTAATCAGATCAAGAAGAATATTTTTCAATTTGAAGAATAATTAAAGGATCAGATCATGATCTTGGAAGTGTTTTCCGTACAAAACTTTTTGTCAAATAATATAAATCTATTGTCAAAATTACTCAGACAAAGAAGAACAAGATATAATAAAGAACAAAGAATACACAGTGATTTATAGAAGTTTGGCCAAAATGCCTACATCCTTTGTTGCTCCACTGAAGGAACTTCTGCTATTATTAAAAGTAAAGATTACAACCTAAAACATTGATCTAACACACTCCGTCTACCCGAAACCACCCATGATCCTTTTACACCCTCACTCATAGATCTTCACAGAAAAATCCTTTAGAAAACTCTAAGACAAGACGAAGAAGAAAGGAAAAACCAGAATGCACAAAGAAGAGAACCTTCGCAGAAAATCCCTAATCAAAACAGAAGCCCTAAATCTCACATTTGCCAAAGTTACATGAGTAGACAAAAATATAAAGACTTATACAAAACACATAGTTTTGAACTAATATAAAACATTGTAGTTTTATCTCTTATTTATGTATCATACTTAACAATCTCCACCTTGATACATAAATGAACTAAATAGTAGAAATTCACATAAGCTTCTCAACAACTTGTTTTAGACTATCCTGGGTCAATTATGAGCAGCTTCTTGTAGATAGCAAACTTACTCAGAGGCAGAGCTTTAGTCCCCATGTCTGAAGGATTGCACTCTGTAGGAATCTTCACAACTTGTATAAGCCCCAGCTCAATCACATTTCGCACAAAATGAAACTTAACATCAATATGCTTAGTTCTTTCATGAAAAATATGATTTTTACATAAAAATATTGTACTTTGACTATAAAAAAATTGCTACCTTTCGATGCAATAGATTAAGTTTAGTTAACAAACCTTTTAGCCACAAAGCCTCTTTTACAGTTTCTATTGTAGCTATATATTCAGCCTCTGTAGTTGAAAGAGCTACAATAGGTTGAAGCTGTGATTTCCAGCTTATACAACTTCCACACACAGTAAACATATAAGAAGTAGTAATTTATGCAAAATTTTATTGAAATAATTTTTCTGACTAAGAAACAAAGTTTTCTTATTTCTATCCTTTAAAATATCTATGCCTAAAATTCTCTTAGCATGTCCTAATTCCTTCATATCAAATTTAGATTTTAAACTTTTCTTAATTTTCTGAATTTTCTCTATATTCTGGCCAGCAAGCAACATATCATCAACATAAAGCAATAAGAAAATAGTACTACCATGAGAAGACCCTTTGTAATACAAACACATATCATATTTACTTCTCTTAAACCCTGTTTTTGTTATGAACATATCAAACCTTTTATAAAGAGATCTTTTTAATAAGCAAACAAGTTCATGATCACCTTTGACAGTAAAACCTTCAGGTTCTTTCATAAAAATCTTATCTTCCAAAGTACCATGAAGAAAAGCAGTTTTTACATATAATTGTTCTAGTTCCTAGTTAAAGTGACTACTAAGGCTAGAATTACTCGAATAGTAGTATACTTTACCCCATGAGAGAATATTTCATTATAATCTATCCTTTCCCTTTGAGTATACCCCTTTGCTACAAGTCTAGCCTTATATCTAACAGGATCTTTATCAGTAAGTCCCTCCTTAACTTTAAAGATACATTTACAATCAACCACTTTTTGATTTTCTAACTTAGGAACTAGCTGCCAGGTTTGATTCTTATGCAATGAATTGATATCAACTTTCATAGTATCATACCAATATTTAGCATATTGGCTGTTTATAGTCTGAATATAATTCTTAGGTTCATTATTTGCTAATTATTGATAAGAAATTAAGGCATAAATCAGCATAGCCATATCTTTTTGTGGGCTTTACTTGCCTTTTCTCCCTGTCTCTAACCAGTTAGTAATCACGGATTGTCTGATCCGGCTGTTCAATAACTTCCTCTATACCTTCTGTGTTATGGACTAGATCTTGTGTTTGTTTTGGAACTTGAACTGGATCAAGTTGAGACTCTAGCATGTCATTATCATATGCTTGAGTCTCCACCTCAATCTGAACAGTACTCTCTTTATGTTTAATTTCAATTTCTGCATTGTTAATTCTCAAGCAGGGCATAATATTTTCATTAAAAATCACATCTCTATTAATAATAACTTTAAAACCACAATATTCATTAAGCCATAATCTATAACCCTTAACCCCTTCAGAATAATCAAGAAACACACATTTAATAACTCTAGGGTCTAATTTTCCCTCTTTCTGATGGGCAAAGGCTTGGCAACCAAACACTCTTAGGTTAGACAAATCTAGTTTATAACCAGACCACATGAATTCAGGAGTATTAAAATTAATGGCAGTAGAGGGACACCTATTTACCAAATAGGCTGCTGTTGTAATAGCTTCCCCCCAGAAAACCTTTGAGAGACCAGAACTAGACAACATACATATGACTTTATCTAACAAAGTTATGTTCATCCTCTCAGCAACACTATTTTGCTAAGGGGTGTATCTCACAAATTTGTGTCTTTGAATACCATTACTAACATAGTAGTTATCAAAAACATAATTGCAAAACTCTAAGCCATTATCAGTTCTTAGAACCTTTAGTTTCTTACCAGTCTGATTTTTTTACAATGATACCCCAAGTTTTAAACTTTCCAAAAGCTTCACTTTTATGCTTTAAAAGATAAACCCACACCTTCCTAGAGTAATCATCAATTATAGAGAGGAAATATCTATTTCCACTTGAAGTAGGTGTGACAGTAGGACCCTACAGGTCAATATGAGCATAATCTAACACAGATTTGGACTTGTGTATCCCAGTAGTAAAACTTAGTATATGTTGCTTCCCTAAGATACAATGTTCACATAAATCTATCTTAGTTATATTCTCTTTCAAAAATAAACCTTGCTTAGACAAATAGTGTAGACCTTTTTCACTAATGTGGCCTAGTCTATTGTGCCACAATTTTATCTTATCTTGAGAAATAGCAGCAGCAAGACTACCAGTTACAGTGTGACCTTGTAAAACATACAGACCATTTTTCTTGTCCCCTTTCCTTACAACCATGGCACCTCTAGATATTTTCATAGTTTCACTCTCAGTCCTACTTGAATAACCTGCTTCATCTAACATCCCTACAGAGATTAAATTTCTCTGTAAATCAGAAATATGTCTCACACCCTTTAAAATCCTAACAATTTCATCAAACATTGTAACAGAGATATCACCTATTCCAATTATATCACATTGCATGTTATTTCCCATTAAAACATGACCACCATTTACTTCTTGATAGTTCACAAACCATTATTTAACAGGACACATATGATAGGTGCACTCTGAGTCTAGAATCCACTCCTCATTCCAATTTTGAGTGGAAACAGCAAGAACATCACCTATCATAGACTTTTCAGCGGCTACAGCAGCGTCCCCATTCTCTAGAAGAGCTTTACCTTTTTCTTCTATTTTCCTCTTGAAGCAATCTTTAATTAAGTGACCTTATTTCTTATAGTAGAAACATTTTCTACCCCTGGTTCTAGACTTAGATCTAGATTTACCTCTGTTTTTAGTTTTATTGAAAGAATTGTTAAAGACTCTAGACTGATTTTTGCCCTTAACAGTAAGACTCTCAATTTTACTAGAAATCTCTCTTTTCTATCTTAACTTCCAGATCTCTAGACTTTAAAGAATTTATCATAATTTTAGTAGTTAAGGTTTCTCTACCATACTTAATTACATTTTTTACTTCTTTGTAAGGTTCACACAAAGAATTTAACAAAATTATAGCATGGTGTTCATTAGTAAACTTCTCATTACAATTAGCAAGATCCAAACCTAAACGATTAAAGTCATCTAAGTTCTCATCAAGATCTTTAGAAGAGTCCATTTTGTAACCAAAATTTTTTTTCAAGCAAATATATATTATTCGGGAGAGATTTAACAAGATAAGTTTTTTTCTAATTCAACCCACACACTAGAAGCAGTTTTGGAATCATTTACCTTTTTTAGAACGTTGTCTGCCAAATGTAGAATGATCGTACTGTAAGGGATCTCATCCATATCCTTCTTCTGATCATCAGTTAGGGATTGTTGATATGTCTCATCCAGAGCCCTTGCCACTTTCTGTTGTACGAGAATGGCCTTCATCTTCTGCTTCCATAGGATAAAATCGCCCTTCCCATTGAACATCTCCAGTTCAAATTTTGTACCCATAATCAAAGAATTTGATTATGTACCAGAAAGCTCAAAGAAAATAAAATCAGAGAAACTCAAAAACAATTCGTAGAGTAAACAAACTGAAAAGATCCTTAAGAACAGACAAATCGACACAAGAAAGAAACTTAAAACTTGAAAATCTAAAGAAAGACCCCAGAATGCAAAAAACCCAATCGATATATGATCGATTGTGGCTTTGATACCACTATTGTAAAAATTACTCAAACAAAGAAGAACAAGATATAATAAAGAACAAAGAATACACAAGGATTTATAGAGGTTCGGCCAAAATGCCTTCATCCTCTATTGCTCTACCGAAGGAACCTTTGCTATTATTAAAAGTAGAGATTACAACCTAAAAGATTGATCTAACACACTTTGTCTACCCGAAACCATCCTTGATCCCTTTACACCCTCACTCACAGATCTTCACATAAAGATCCATTAGAAAACTCTAAGACAAGACGAAGAAGAAAGGAAAAACCTGAATGCACGAAGAAGAGAACCTTCACAAAAAATCCGTAATCAAAACAGAAGCCCCAAATCTCACATCTGCCAAAGTTACACGAGTAGACAAAAATATAAAGACTTATACAAAACACACAGTTTTGAACTAATGTAAAGCACTGTCGTTTTATCTCTTATTTATGTATCATATCTAATAAAATCTTTATTAATTAATGTGATCTAATACTGTATATTTGCTTTTTTAAAAACCCTTTTAATTTCTTATATTAGTGTCTAAACACTCTTTTTATCCTTTACCTAAAAAGGGAAGGACTGCACTTTTGTTACACGTTATTTATTTATTTATTTATTTGATGAAAATTAAAGGATCTATCTGTAGCAGAATTATAGGTTCAGGATGTATTTAGCGAGTGAACAGACCCATGCATTTTTTTAACATGATAAGAGTCCGTGATGGGAGCTTATGTCGCTAAAACCTCCATCTCCCTCGTGCAGTAGCAGCGGAGAAGAGCACTTGAGTCGAAATGGAGCTACTAATACTCGAATCTCAACTCCCGTACTCGCATGTGTGAAAGTTCAGCAGGCTCTTACCACTGAGCTACACCTTCAAGTGCAAAAGAGTTACTTTCTTATATATGTTATTATTATTTTTTTGCCCCTTCAGAATCAAACGTTTTTGGGATATATAAATTTATGAGAGAAAAGGAGGTTATCAAGCGATCTGTCTAATTTTTATATATAAACTTTAGTATCCATTTTTACTCAATCTTATTTTATCATACTGTTAAAGATTTCATGTTAATTACATACGAGCCATTAATGCATATGTATATATATTTGATAGTAATTATGTTAAAATATTAAATTCAATGGCTGAGATTAAATAATAAAATACAAAATAAATAATTAAGTAAGTTATCAAGAATTTTTAATTATCTAAACCACCTATATTTTATTTATCATTTAATCTCATTGTTTAGATTTTATGGATTGATAACTTACTTATCCACTTAATTTTTATTTTATTACTTAATCTCATCTATTGGATTTCATACTATAACATAACTATTATCAGATATAAAATCTAATCATTGACACATCATTTTTTGGATAATAAAAAAATAGTCTCTTGATAGTATCATAGGCCTCAAGCCAATGGCATTGCACCAACATCGTTACAACATGAGACTTTATGATTTCTGAAGCAATAATGAAATTTGACAAGATTCGAACCACAATTTCTAAACTTGTAATTATAATAGTCGGTCAATTTTTTTCCGCTAAGCTACCACTACTGGTGGTACAATGATACATCATTGTTTCATCATCAGAGCATCCCTTTTAAATCAGCTTTAACATAAGTATGTATTATTAATTTATTTCGCTCTAGTTAACTACTAAATTAATGTAAAGACAAAGTTAGCCCCACATAAATCCATATAGCTAGAGCATTAATGTGTGGTTAGTTTTTGATCTTTAAAGTAATAAAGGCTCATAAAGTAAATCTTAATAGTAAAGTATTTCGTTTATCTCATGTAAACCTGATTACATGTATGATTTTTTGATCTAGTGGACGGTGTTGCTAACCTTATAGTAAACAATATTGACATGATGAAATAATGTGAGGGCATAGTAAACAAGAAGATGCACGAATTAATTTTCATTTTTAAAATTTGATTCTTTAACCCACCTTTATATATAATATAGACAGGAGTTATCTAGTAGGCAATGCTGCCCATTTTCTAATTAGCTATGAACTGATTCCACTCATATTGGTGGAACGTAAATAAAGATTTGACATAATGCTTACGTTCCACCAAAATTGCTAATGTGTCAGCCATCTTATTTTGGTGGACATCACTTAGCAGAATAAATTTATATAGATATAGATATAGATATAGATATAGATATAGATAGATATAGATATAGATATTTAGGTGCGTGCATATAATTGTACCATAGAAAAGACACATGGTTTTGTTGGCGTTGACTATAGTGAATCCTTTAGAAGTTGACTTTATAACCGATATGATGATATATAGAACCAAATAGACAAAACAAGGCCCACAAATTCCTCTTCCTCAATGAGATCACAATTGTAGAAGCATAAAGTAGGCTTTGGTCAAATGTATTTTCAACAGTGACTGTCATATCGTTGTTTACTATTTTATTAATTAAGTGACATATAAATTTAATTACACAATTATAAATTAAAATACATAGAATCTACAAAAAAAATTATTAGATATTCAAGTGATAATTTATTGTATCACATTACTTCTCCAATAGTTGTATATAATTTTTTGCATTTATTGTATCAATTTTTTCGAATCACAAGTACTCAATCATACATGCTTATCTATTTGGAATAAAATTCCATAAATGAGAAGGCAATAGGGAAAAAAAATTATTTTGCTTTTCCCAATCAAATATATTCTAAAGAATATTAATCAATTCCAACAAATTATAAACAGCATTAGAATTTGCCAAATCAGGAGCACCTTCTCGATATCATCAATTGATTTGAAACTTAATTTTTGGTGTGCGCCTGCGGATTTGAATTATGTTTTTATAACATGAAAACTCTATTCTATTTGGCTTAAAAGAAAAAAAAGTAGTTGACTTTCATGTGAAAACTCTTAATTGCATGCATGCATTTTAAGCTTTATATGTATATGCAATTAACTTTATTGATTTTATTCTAAAAAATGAATTTTACTTGTACACTTGGTGTTTTATATCATGTCGTTCTGATTCGATTAGGCTTTTGCATTTATTGCTGAAAAACTCTTCATCTTCTAATTAACTTATGAATTAGAGTACTCCAAACCATATAAAAAAAAAATCTGGCAAATCTTATATACATTATAGTCTCAGATATATCATGACTATTTGACTTTCCAAAATCAGGTTGAGTTGAAAAAAATAATAATTTCAGCCTAAATGTAAGAAATTAAAACTCAGAAATTAAAACTTAATTTTAAAAAGTCAGATCATTCTAATTTAAGACTAAATGATTTTATATGTATTTAAAATAAAAAGGTATAATCATTTATTTTTTATATATATGTTGGAAGTGGAGGATTCCATTTATATTATGACCCTTCAAGTGTTGCAAAGCCACCGGTTTGTTTCTTTGGGACCAATGCTTCTGTTTTGTTGACATGGAAGGAAGGAACTAATGCTATTTATTTTATATCCAAACTAAAAAGATAGCATTATTTATTTATCAATATATATTGGGAGTGGGATGATTTAATATCATTATCCTTAATTGCCTACCAAACTGTCTTTAGGATACTAGCTGTTTATAATATTGTGTAGAGAAAGAACTAATCAAATTTGTTGGTATTTTTAGGGTTTGCGATGGTAGGAGAGATTAATTTCACAAGTGAAAGTAATTAACAACAGCCGATGCAAAACCAAAAAAAAGATAAGAAAAGGCACGTGCGTAGCTCAATGTATCATTCAGTTTACATTAAGTCAATAATCCTACATTGAATTCAAGGAATGTATAAATATAAGGTGCATTTTAATACTTTGTAGTATGATAAACTTGCATATTAAGACTTCAAGTTTCAAATGTATTACATTAAGCCTCCAATTTACATTATAAATATATCACATTAGGCTTTCAAGTTTCAAGTGTATCACATTAATATTTCAATTTATATTTTATGCTACAATAAATTGGGTCACATTAAGATATCATTATATGTCTCCTATTATAACATAAAATATAAATTAGAAGATTAATGTAATGTGGTACACTTGAAAAGCTTAGTGTGGTATGAAATATAAATTGAAGGCTTAATATGATATCTTAATGGTCTAATGTGACATATAATGTAAATTAAAAGATTAATGTGAAACATTTGAAATTTAAAAATCTAATGTGCAAGTTTATCAAACTACACAATACTAAAATCCATTTATTCCATAAATATATCAATCTCCTATTTCTCTCACACATCCGTAGGTTGTTCTTATGGCAACCCAAGGCATGGAAATTTTGTGTTATCAAAATTCCTTGGTTAACCTAGATATCCTCCTCACTAAGGAATAAAAACCCTATATGTATAAATTAAACATATATACTAGTGTTAGACAAATCGAATAGAATATGATATGAGTTTGTCAATTAAGTAATGAAGTAGAGAATATGAGTTTTAGTAACAATCAAGAGTCAAGCAAGTTTAATCAACATATATAGAGACAAGAGACATGAGACATTCCCTATTTAATTTAACTTAGAAAAAGTAGGTTGGGAAATTCGATCCCTTTTGACTCTTGGGATATGGAATTAATTAGCCCATCCAGCTGAGAGATCACACTCCTCTTTATTGATCATCACCAAAGAATTTTTACTATACTTATATGCATCGACATGTGTCATGATCATCATCTCTACACCTCAAAAGATTAATGTCAGGGTAATTTACTCCATGCCGCTTGTAGTTTGCTCTTATTTCAACCTAAACCACTTATATTAGTTTTGGAAATGTTAATTATACTCCTAGATGGGCGTGAATGATAAACTGATCGATTATAAATAAATAAATAAATAAAATTCATAGATGAAGAATTTTCAAAACCATTAAGGAGGTAGATGATACTAATTTTTAAACTTAGAAGGATAGCATATCGAATTAATGTCAAACCTCAAAGAAGCTGAATGATATTAATATTAGCTACTGTTTGGCATGATTTATTTTTAGTCAAGTTCTACATGGAAGATTATAAACACTTTTAAAAAAAAAAAAAAATGTTTGACAGATAAGTCAATAAATGTCTGTTGACCATAAAAAAAGAGAAGCCAGCCAAAATTTTGAACTTTTAAAAAAAAACTCATTTCCAGCTTACGAGGGGAAGCTCAAAGATCATTAAATGCTAAAATATATTTTTTTAAATGACAACCAAACAACCATAAGCTTTTTAATAAAAAAAAATTTAAAATCTTTACGGCTAGAGAAAAAATTTACAGCGAAAAGCTCTATTTGCATTAGCTCTTCCTTTAACCTTAGATATTATGATTAACTAAGCATAATGGTGGGGAGAAAATAAATGAATAAATTAAAAGTGGGAATATTATAATAGAATATGAAATCCGATGGATAGCCTTTTTAAAGACAAGTTGATGTATCAGATGGTAATCATGTCTATATAAACCCAGTGCGTGATAATCATGTTTATAGCAGTTGATGAGATGAGAGAGCTTGAGAGAAAGAGAGATTTGTAGGTCACGAAATTAATTATATTGATAGTGGAGAAGGCTCCAAATTCCCTCAAAGGCTTCCAATATTTCCTTATGATTATGAATTTTGATAACATTCAGTACATATGGGAATATTGGAAGCCTGCGAGTGGATTTGAAGCCTTTATATAGTCCTTCCTTTTGGCAAATAATGGGTTTTAATTCAGTTCAACCTCTTAGCTGAAATTTTGTACTTATGAATGGCAAGAAGAGGCCGGATATAAGTTAGAATCACATTCAAGCTGGAAGGTTAGTCATATATATATATATATATATATATATATTTGGCTAGCACTAAGATTATATATATAATAATAATAATATTAATAATTTTCTTATTCAGGAAATATCTGTCCATGATCTGCGCATATATACAAATTACAAAAATTTGTCCGTGAATAAGAAAATCATTATATTATATATATATATATATATATATTTCAGTTTTGATTTGTTGGAAACATAGTTTCATTTATAGTGAACATTTATTGACTAACAATTGCTAAAGATTGTTATTTTCCTACTAAATTATTAATTAAACTAACATCTTTAACATTTGACACGTAAATAAATTTATACTTTATATTCAAAACATATTCTCAATAAATCATTATTAATATATAATTCGAAGAGTTTTACTGAGTTGCGGGTAGGTATGTGAAATATAGTTTTCAAGCATAGATATCTAAATTTGCCTCTATCTCTCTCTCTCTCCGCATATGAAGAGGTTTTTCAGTCATCTACTTAAATGATTCCCAATATTGCATGGATTTGGGCATACAAAAGCTGGAGGTAAGCTCTGATTTATTACTCTCCCGTCTCCAAATATCCAAGTTCAAGAACATATATAGTTCATTTTTAATTAGATCATGTGTGCCTATCTGTAATTCATCGATAATCAAGAATATCATTGACAAAATTTGTTCATGATTATATATATCCTGCTCAGTTACATATATAACTATATTGTAATTAGGACGTACAAAAAGGTTCATCTTCTTAAATTTGCCGTAAGAAATTTAGTGCCTTGTCAAATGGCTGTACATTTAATAAATCACAAATGATATTTCTTCAAAGTTCAAAAATGTTACCTTGATTATGATTTTGTTATAAGTTTCTATATTTATTCTCTCCCATTTATATATATATATAAAAGATTTTCCTTGGGCTTTAATATTACATGAATATGTCATTGCTTTTTTTTTCTTTTTCTTTTTTGTTGATAAAAATTAATCTGTATAGCTAGTCATCTATATTGAAATCGATAAATTTTATTTATTTCAATAGATATTAACGTATAAATTATTAGTAAATAAATACTCCGTTTATGAAGTTTGGATGAGTAAAAGCTATCGAAACAAGACTTATCAAGTCTATCATGAAGCTTTGGCGGAGGGGGTGAAGGTGGAAGCTATATGAAGGGGTGAAGGGCATCATTCGAAATCGATCACCAAATTAAAATAGTCCAATGTAACTCTTTTTCTTTTTAATATGCTTTAGGCATAGTCTAATCAAACCCTTCTCTTTTCAATATTTAGGCTATATAAAAGGGTGAAAGGCACCCACATTTATAGAAATTACAAATACAGTTTTGGCACGCTGAAAAGATAGAATTTTACTTATTCATATAGAGATTCACTTATTTATATTTAAATTAATGAATATGTTAACCAATAATACATTAATACATGTTATTTGATAAATAAATTTGATCGATATTTTTTTTGAATAATTTAATTAATATTTTAATATTTGTAGCATTACTATATATATTCACATTTATCAAAGTTTTAGAGGTTTTGGTTTATAATATTTTTGAAGAGAGGTTATAATATTATGAGCATTTAAAAACACAGACGTTGTGACAGGTTTATTTCGTTTCCTCAATGAATGTGTGTGTGTGTATAAGTATTAGCAGATTGAACAAATTAATTATCGATGAGGTTAATTAAAGAGTTTTTCAACTTATATAATTTTGTACGCGATGGTTATGTCTAGCTTATCCCCTAAATTTCATGAACATCCATTTATTAATTATAAATAGCTTAAACTATGTTCAGTTAATTGCATAGATTATTCAGCAAGTAAATTCATAAAATGTAAGGTTTCCTTTGGATGATTTAATATGCATTTTTCTCATGCAGAGTTTTTTTTTTTTTTTGCTAATTATGCAGAGAGTTAAATTTTCATGGTTAAACTAAAGACACATAAACAGAATCATAAGAACGAAGTTGATCATCAAATATGAATATAAAAAACACAATTTATTAGTTTTCTTTCAATAAAAAATCAAACTTTTTAGAAGAACACTTAATAAATTGCCACTTAATTTTTCATAAAATTTAGCTCTAGTCTAGAGAATTGGTGGACCGAGAGAATGGTTTGTGTGTGAGTGTATATATATATTGAGATTTACTTTATTCATTTACTTGTATTATTATTATTATTTAGCTGTAGGCATTTTCTCACCCCTCTAATCTTGTCTTTATCAACCTCTATTATTTAGATTAATTGTCCACGTCATGATAACACCTACTGTTTCACTACAATACTCTCTTCTTTACTCTGCTGTTGTTCTGTTTGCATATATCCTTAGCCAATTGAATCTGAAGCCATTCATAGTATTTTCTCAATTAGAGCTTTTTCTACTGTTTATCAATGGCTGAATTTGATGGTCATCCCTACTACAGCTGCATAAATTGTGGAAACCCTGTTGCTTTGCGTTTTGATCTCCTTTCCAAAAACTTCCTGGTAAAATGAAACTTCGATTGCCTTCTATATTTTTGTTTCCTTTATTGCAAAATATGTCAGATATATATATGATGCTTTTCCCTCTAATATGGTAATCTGCTATAAATTGAATATTCAATTCTCTCTGCTTCAACTCTGCAAAATCTTTGAGTTCTATAATTGAAGCCTATTTAGAAAGTTGAATCTGAAATTTAGAAGGGAAAAGATGGTCATTTTCTTAATATGGATCGAAGTCTGATATGTATGGAAATGTATGCATCATATATTAATGACCAAATTTAGTGTAATTAGCATTGAGTGTGCAATGATTAGGGAAATCAGGACCGGCATATTTCTTTTCTCATGCAATGAACATCACAGTGGGAAAAAGGAAGGACAAGAAGCTCATCACAGGAGTTTATACAGTTGCTGATATCTCTTGCAGCAACTGTGGAGAGGTACTGGGTTGGAAGTACATCAGAGCTTATGATGTCAAACACAAGTGCAAAGAAGGAAAGTTCATCATTGAGAGAGCCAAGATTGCCAAGGAATACTAGCTTTACTAATTACACCAAATAATTCCTTTTCTGGGATATATTTGTTGCTTGTATATGTTCTATATGCAAATGTTTGCAAACTGTTTTGGATGTTTATATAGTTTTCGAATTTATAGTTCTACTGAACTAATTATATTTTTATCTTAATCTCTTTAAATCTGTCCTACAAATTTGAAAGGAGAGTGTTGATGTGCCTTTTAAAAAGCTCAACTCTCCCCAATCAATTTCTCAAGTCCTAGAAAATGTTGAAACATGGTTATCTTTATAATATGGTGTTCTGGTTGGCATTCTATATTTTCTGGTTGAGGTTTGGCTTGGTTTGTTAGGCAAATTTCAATACCAAAAGCTGAAGGGGATAACAATACCATACCAGTTTAGATCTGTGAAGCAAAAAGCTTTCTTTTCAATAAGTAGAACAGATACATATAGCAACTGATACATAACTTTAATTCTCAAGTAAATCCATAGTTGGCGGTTAAGAAAATAGGTAGCTTGTGGTATTTTCAATGTATGATTTTATTTAAGTGAAGAATGGTAAAAGACTTTGTCATCACGAGAGACAATAAAATCAAAAGCGAAAAAAGTCTTAAGAAACTTAAGAATATCCAAATTATGATGGCAGGGTAAGAAAAATACTGCAAAGTATTAGATAGATCTTTTACCTCATGCATTAAACAAAGAGTTATATTTCTTTTTAATTTAATAAATATGTTAGAAAATATAAAAATAAACATTTTCTAGCCTGAATTGGCCATTAGTTAGAGCAGGAAGCAGTTTCTATTTCCATTCACTCCATCATATAAATAATGAATGTGAAAAGGGTAATTTGAAGTTATGATGAATAAATAAATAAATAAATAAGAAAGGTGGAAAATGGAAATCAATCTCTTTTCCCTCCCCTGTTTTGTGATAATCGATCTTTGGGACCTTAGTCAAATCAAAGAAAACATTTTCCAAGAAACCATGTTTGTTTATCTGCTTTGCTGAATATTTCATCCATTGATGACAGAATACAGCTTGCAAGAAAGTCAAACCTAATGTGTCCTACAAATGAAAGATCCAACGAACAGGCTTTAACTTCGTACCACTAGTCCTAGGAAATGGTATTTTTACCAAGTGACCTAGCAATCACCATTATTAATTTTTTTTAGAAATATAAGATTTAGTTTGTTATCTCTCCTGCTTTCAAAGAGATTCAAATTCAACTAGGATAAACATAAAAGTTTTTACTTGCAAAAGAATCTCGATACCAGAATACTCATAGAAGTGAATTAATATAAAGTAAATCTTCTCTATTGTACTTTAATCTTATGTATCTCCATTGAGGGAGAATCATCTAGAAACAATTATGCATAGTCTCAAAGTTTGATTATTCAACAAGATGTTGATGAAATTCCATTACTCCAAATAACACCACACAGGCTAAAGGGCCAGAATTATGAACAATGGTCCCAACCCATGAAGATGTTTGTTCGTGGAAAAGGGAAGTTAAAAATATAATAAAAATACCATTTTGAAAAACAATAAAAAAGAAATTAAAAAGGGAATTAAAGAACAAAGTGACCCTTGAAGCTAATTTTCTTAGAGAAGAAGCTATCTCACAAAACAAACAAAAAAGGAAATTAAAAATTTAATAAAATCAAGACATGTCACTCTTGATTTTTTTTTTTTTTTTTTTTTTGTCTCCCCTAAAGAGAGCTGTGTTTTCAGTATTCTTTATAGCTCCACCTAACTTTGTCTCTATCAAACTATATTATTTTCTTAACAATATAATATCCACTTCATTACTTTCTCCCCAAGCTACTGCTTATATATCTACATCCATTATTAAGAGTCCTCAAAGTGAAAGTTAGCTTCCATTGATCGGATCTGCAACAAAAGTCTGTTCTACAGCTTCCATTTTTCTTAGCTTTCAGTTCACCAATGGATAAATTTGATGGTCATCCCTACTACAGCTGCACAAATTGTCGAAACCCTGTTGCCCTGCGTTTTGACCTTCTTTCAAAAGACTATCTGGTGAAACATACATACATACATACATACATACATCTACGCACGCGTAAACACGAAATTTGACTGCTTTTATGTTGTGTTTCGTTTAATGCAAATTATGATATGCTTATAATAAATCTTAATCAATAATATTATATATCTGCTAATACTGGTTTGCTATACATGATCAATACGTTGACTAGTTAAAAATAGCCATACTACATACAAAACTAAACTTTCATTACTTTTTTCGTTCAAGTACTCTATAAAATCTTGATCAGTTTGGTGAATCCTGGTATAAAAATCTTGATCAATTATGTTTAATTCAATTAGTTAATTGAGAACCAACGACTCTGAAATGCACGGAAAATTCAGAAATTTCAAATTTAAACACACCTTTTTCAGAAGCCTGATAATACATTTGACCAATTTCCTTGTGACATAAGTAATGGACTATATCTGCTATATATATGTGAAAATATAGACTGATTAATTTGGCATGTAAACTTTATTTTAAATTAATCAGGTAAAATCAGGAGCAGCATATTTGTTCTCTCATGCAAGGAACATCGCAGTGGGAAAAAGTGAGGAGAAGAAGCTGCTTAGTGGTGTTCATACTATTGCTGGTATATCTTGCAGCAACTGTGGAGAGTTACTGGGTTGGACATATATACGAGTTTATGATATCCGACAGAGGTTCAAAGAAGGGAAATTCATTATAGAAAGAGCCAAGATTGCCAAGGAAAATAGTTGTTAGTTATTAATCCAGATTTACAGCTGTTGTAATTACTCTCTTTTATTATTGTTGTTATTACCCTTTATTGCTATAGAGTTAATGAATTTGTGATTTGCATTCCTTCAGTGATACGGTGCGTTTCACTTGGAATCGATCGGTCTTCTAAGGCTTCCGAGATTACTCCACATGGCTGCTTCATGTCCATTAGATGTTGTCGTGTACTGTTTTAGTCATATGCAATCCTGCGTATGTGACATTTCATATCGTGTAATGTTTGTTTTCTAGAGAGAGAGTAGTGAGAGAAGCTATGTGTTTTCTCTTCATATTCTTCGTTGTTATTCGTCTCTGTAAGATTTACTGAGTGTAAATTTTTCTGTGTGTTTGTAGAAGATATCTGAAGTTCTACTGTGTGTAGAATGTTCTTTGTTTGTATTCTTCTAGATTTCTCTGAGATTATAGGATAGGCTCTGTTACTGGAGCGCCGTAAATATAGACAGAGTTTACTTTGTTGAACCATTTAAAATTGAAATGTGTTACTTCTTTTCTTTTTCTTTTTGGTCCAACGCCGTTTTATTTTTTTAGTTACATTTTTGTTAATAATAGCTTTACTGATTAATGTACCCCACATATTATATTATAATAATAGCATTGTAACACAATAGTTTATTATATGTTGGAAAATTGTACTGGGGTGATTTGGTCTTTTTTTTTGTGATAAAAGAAAATGACTTATTCGTAGCAGGGTTATAGGTCCAAAAAATATTTAGCGAGTGAACCGACTCATGCATCTTTTTAACCCTATAAGAGTTCGCGATAGGAGTCCGTGTAGCTAAAATCCTCCTCCTCTCATACGATAGCAGCGGAGAAGAGCACCTAAGTCCAAATGGGACTACTAAACCTCGAACCACAATTCTCATAATTTGGTCTTCTTCGAACTTATGGTGTTGCAAAACTAGTTATATATTGTGGTCATACCGATGCAAAATGAGAGGTTCAAATCTAATTGACTAACTACAAGAGAATTGGATAATGAAGTAGAAAATTAGATATATATATATATATAGAGAGAGAGAGAGAAAAAAAAAATTATGGTTAGGATGTCACTTATCAGCCTTTTAAAATTTAAATATATGTTTGAGATTTAAACAAACTCAAACATGATTCACATTGTTTTTATTTTAATTTTAATACTTCATCAATCTCATATAGTTCACTAAGAGTTCAATAAATTTTAACTTTTAAAACTATTCATAAGCTAATGAGTGGTATCCTAATCATAAAACATTCAAGACGTTTCGACCATAAAATGATTGTATATATATAAAAGCTAGTATATTTGATTTTTCCAAAAAAAATTACTTTGTTAAAATTTAAAATACGTTCATAATTTGGAAGATAGCATAATCTTTGCTAAAATTCATTGACTCTGAGATTGAAAAAACCTTTCTCCATTAATTATTTTTTGTTAAAAAATAAAAAAATAAAAAACAACTTAGGCTTGAACCTTATGGGCTCATATTAGGCCTGACAAATACGACATGATAATTTACGGGTTTGGGTCTGCGATATCGGGTCGGATTGATATCAGTGTCACACGATAAGATAACGGGTTGGAACACGTTAACACAATGTGTCACGATAAGACACGATAAAAAAAATATTAATTTAATTATTTCTTTATAGTTAACTTTTTACATTACTTTTTTTTTAGTTTTAGAAAACTATAAAATTCATATTTTATTTTATTCGAAAATGACAATTTTTATATCTATTTATATATTAATATTTTATTTTAGATTCTATCTTTTTTATTACTTATATTAAATGTACAATTTCAGTTTGGTTTATAATATNTTTATTACTTCTATTGGATGTAGAATTTTAATTTGGTTTATAATATTTTAAATATTTTTAAATTGACAATTGTAATGCATATTTTATTTTTTTAGCCATGATAAATATTTAATATAGATTTAATTCGTGATATTTTACATATTTTAAATTCACTGTTATTATTTATGTTGAATTTTAGTATGTTAATATTTTTTTTTTAAATGTTTAGCATATCATTTGAATATGTATTTAGGCTTAATAGACACAAATTGATAATGATCTATCATTTAACAAAATATATATATATATATATATATATATATTAATTTAAATAAAAAAAATAAAACACTCATGTACATGCCTAGTAAACATGAATAAAACACAATACGAACACGGTTCAACACGAAAACTTAACGGGTTAGATTCGGGTGAACAAAATTTGACATGATACCAACACAACACGAATACGGTCCAACATGACACATTGCCAGTCCTAGCTCATAATACATGCAATATTATCAAAATTTTAACTCATTTATCTGCTAGAGTTCTAATACCACATATAGCAATTCCCATTTATCATACTTCCTATTCAGGTGAAGCATCCAGTTAAAAATTGGGTCAAATTCACAATGAAGGTCAAAATAAGCAACCCGATTTCTTAAATTATTCCATCATCATCATGTAGGAAACTTGTTGCTTTGATTTGGTAACCTCATGGGCTGTTTTAATATGTTGGAAAATGTCTTCTTGGGCACGTCAGAGATGAATGTAACTTTACCTGTCAATGAGCCAAGATTAAATAATTAGGCAAAATCTATTTTGTGCTTAAAAATCAAACAACGAGACCGTTCTAGTTGTGCCAAAAAACCTTGCAGAATTGGTCCACACCTAATTTCATAGACCTGGCTCAAGAGCTAAAGATGCAAACTTAACAAACTGAAAAAATGCATCTTTGTTTGGTATCCTTGCATTTTCTCTCACAAGTTACATATACAACAAATATTTTTATATAATTTTAATCAAAGAAACAATTTCCTTCTTCATTTTTCAAACCAAGTTCTAAAACTACAAAAGCATTGCAAATCTACCAGAAAGAGAAAAGTCCAAAATTTTGGAACGAACTACCCTAAACCCTAAACACGTTGCATTCTAAAAGACGTACATATGGAGAGAGATACAAGCAAAAGCCCCATACATTCAAACAAATACATTTCTCCACCTATCTCCATAATTTCTTCTCACTATCATCCTCCAATTGAGAATTCTCTTGATTGAATTTATAAAGTAGCCCACCTTCCCCATATGCACCAAATCCTGCAATCATAAATATCTTTTCACAGTTTAAAAACTCAAATATGTAGTAAAAACTTAAACAAGAAAGAGTACGTGGCAAGGGAATCATCTTATAACATCACATACAATGTTATTATTAAAGCCATTATTATTGTATAAGTCATATCAGCTTCATACTCAAGATAACTCAGTAATTATAACATCAAGAGTGTCATTCACAAATCATCATATCATTTAGAAGGTACTCCCCAATAATTGTAATAAGGCAATTACTAATTCTTAATCAGAAATTAAAGGATTTACCCATTTCAACTGGTGAGTGGGAACAAAAAGAATTATATATCTAAATCATCATCCAGATCCTCATCAGAATCTGGCATCTCATCTTCCGAATCACGAAAATATATTATCTCGCCCTTGCCAGTTTGCTCATTCGTTTGTGATTTACATGTTGAATTAGGTGCTGCCTCAATTTCGCTCTCCTCGTGAGATCTTCGCCCATCATAAATTTGTATAGGTTTACCATTTCCTAAAGTCAAAAACTTTTTAGAAACACTTTAAAGATAATTACAAGGAAAGTGTTCAAAGAAACCATTTTTTTTTTTTTTTTTTTTTTTTTTTANTTTTTTTTTTTTTTTTCTCTGATCTTCAACCCAAAATGTATTTCAAATTAATTTTTAAAATCAAACCATATGCATCCTGGATTACCTTGGTGTTCAAAGGGTAGTATGACCTTAGCCCTATCAATTCGTTCCTTCTCTGACAGCTGTAGATTGAACTGCAACTGTAGAAAGAAGCATTTTATTTTTTATATACAAATAACAAAACTCTTTTGCCAAAAGTAAAACTTGTAAAATTTACATTACTTTTCTTGTCTCCAGAGTCTACCTCAGAGTTTTGTCAGTGTGTTTATGCATGGGTCAATTTGAAACAAATAAATAAATAAAACTACCTTCGGCAAAAGACCTTGGTTGATTTTTTCATCTTCAGATGAAATGGAAGCAAAGTTAATTCCAGACTGCTCGATACGAAATTCTTCACACTGAATGCAAGACATATCAGATCACTACTTTGTAGTTCCGCATAAGACGACATATACACACAAACAAAGACTGAGGAGAGAGAGATAAATCACCGCCACTCTAACGCGTCCATTTCTACGTTTGAATCGAACATGGAACTTCCCTCTTGTAGAATTCTGTTCAAGTAAAGAGTGATTCTTCCAATTACCTCTTTGTCCATTTGCATATTGATTTAATGGTTCTACATTGGCCACCATAGAGGACATGTACTCGAAAACAGCAATGACCCTGTCTTCGTGAAGATCCGAATGTAACAACCAAAAGACACTTGAAACTTGATCTGTAACCATAAAATAAAAATGAAATTGCAACCGTGCAGAGGTTCAAGTATTACTTCTGATAAAAGGTGAAATCGGCCTATACAGTTAGACCAAATGAATAAGAGAATCTGAAAGAAATACATAAGGTGTACAATTTTTTACATCATATTATGGTGCCAAAAAAATATGCTGGTGTAAAAATGAATTACTGTACCATAAAAGTATTCCAATAGATGCCAACGAGACTATCAAAACAAAAAGTCTAGAGGACATATAAGATTATGCAAGCAATTAAAAACTGACAGATCAAGAGGACGCATAGGATGTACATACCATGGCTACGAAGTTTGCTTAAAAAGCCAGCAACTGATGATATTGAAGCATGTCTTAACATTTCACTTACCTGGAAGAATTTATTATAACAGAATTATACAGAGGAAAGGAAAAGAAAATTTGCTGTTGCATATGCGAATAAACCAGGAACAACATTATGAAACTGAAGAAATAAAAGATGTTGTCTATTGTAACTTCTTATTTTAAAATTGCAACATCTATTAAACATGAAGTTAAGAAACTCAGTTAACCAAAAATCGATGCAAATGGCAAACTATTTTAAAGTGATTATTAAGATTTTTCTTCAAGATGAAACATCGTATAATATAGCTTTTGAAGTGAAACTTGAGAATTCACAATACTTGGATAACACACTATATAGAAAAGATTAAGAACTTTATTTCCTTTTAATCAATGATCAATTTTGAACGCAAAAAGTCCCCAGGACATAGGAGTTAAAAAGTTATTTAAATTTCACACTAATATATATTTATGTATTTTTATTTGTCAACTGCTTCAGATGGGAACTTCATACCACTCTAAAATACAACTCTATCTGCTCCTAACTGTTGCAACATCACTGATCCTCAATAAGAAAATTTAAAAACTACTTCATTGTCATGGTAAAAGGAAGCAATAGTAAAAATTAGCCACTCCTTGTAAAAATGAGACAACATACTATTATGGTTGTTATTCTCAATCATGTCCTAGTCTTCCCTGCGTAGTAGGACAGTAAAATCAAATTAAGCAAGTAATATAGAATTTAAGGACATGGTCCCTATATAAGAAGCTGACATACCAAATAGTTTTCTAGCAAAACAATAAATGCAAACTTCTCAGGAAAAGATAAAAGATTCCTCAGAATGTCTTCTTGGCATATTTTTGCCACTAGGAAGGAAGTTTCCCTGAGGACTCCCAAATAGATAACTCATTAAATTCAAGAGTGTATCCCAAAACTCAATAGGACGTTTCCAAGCATCAGGTTCAACCCACTAAAATACACATAATTCAAAATACAATCCAAAAGATGATTATGCCCTTCCAAATAAGATAAAAATGTAATTTACATGCCCAAAGTAATATTGAAAAAATATATATATATATATATCTTCTTGCAAACCACATAAGCAACCACGCTTAAACCCTCCCGAACCCCAAAGTAGTTGTTTTGGCCCTTAAATCCACATAAGCATATCGCAATTATGAGAATGCAGATTTACCGAGTCTATTGCAACACAAAATCGAATTTTGCCCTGTCCAACCAATCCTACAAGCACAGACAGACAATCCAAAATTACCAACAGATAAATTTTCCAGAAGGGTTGGATTGTAAAACAGACATTTTATTGAGAAAACTAAATCTACCAACGGATATAAACACTTATAGATAGGAAGTTACACCTGTACCAAGTTCAACAACCATAGAGAACAACTTCTCCACATCCTTCACATTCTTACAAAAACTAGCTATATGGGAAACTTCGTTTAAGAATTTTGTACCATTTCCCAACTCCCCAAGCCCATCTTTCCAACCAAGAGGGTCTGTGTAACAATCCAAAATCTGAATCCTGGTAAAGATTTGCAAGTTCAGATGACCCCACTCCAAAAAAATAAAATAATAAAAACAATAACAAAAACAGAAAGCACTAACTTTCATGTTAAAGAGTGTCGTTTCCAATGCATTATGCTACCTTGCAAAAATTTAGTATAACCGAAATTCCCCTTTGTTTTCTTTTCTCACTAAATTTCTGTAAAACATGAAAACGTAAAGAAGGCTCTTCTCACCGTTTATTAAAAGAAGCAACATCTACTCCTCTCTTCTTCAACAAATCCACATAAAACGACGGACTTCGTGAAAACGCGACGAGCACGAGACCTCTGCAAATAATTTAACAAAAATAAAATAAAATAAATTTGTAAAACCAGAAAATAAGTTTCGGCGAGAATGTAAACCAACCTTGACTGGTACTTCGCAGCCAAAATAAAGGAAGAGACCTTGGAGAAGACATGGGCAAAGAAATCGAATCCAAAGGGTGAAGCTATGGAGTCCTTAATCGTGAGAGCTGGTGCGTGCTCTCCTTCTAACGCACCGTCTCGAAGTGCCCTGCAAATCGATTCCACCATCGCTACTGAAGATTTTGGAACTTGAAGCTCAGTGACGCATAACAAAATGCCCTAATTAGGAAAAGTTTACTGATTTTTTGCAAATAGGTCCTCTAACATCTTTCTTATCTTACATAATACAATAGTTACTAGTCACTAGTCAGTTGGTGTCTGACTGAGAGATCGACTGACTCTATGACGATGAAAATTATAAAATTATTTATTCCACCCTTAATTCTTCTTCTTTTTTTAAATAATGTCATCTTTCTTTCTAAGTTTCAACCCAAATAAAAATTCTGTTTACTTATAATAAAAGGTTAATTTCAAACCGAGGTTTTGAAATTTAATTTAATTCAAATTTAATTTTTCAAAAATATAATAATATATATCTACAGTTTTTATAGATATATATATAATAATTATTATATTATTAATTTAAAATATTTTTTCAATAATAATTGAATAAATATATAATAATAATTGTATATGTTTATAGAAACTGTATATGTATTATCATAAATTTAAAAAAATTAATTTAATTAAAGTTGCAGTTCAAAATAATTTAATGATAAAGTTTCTTTTTCTTTTACCAAAAAAAAGGGTACATTTTTCTTCTTTGACAATTTATAGCAAATCTGGCTCACTGCTTGTGCAGAGGTTGGTTGTGTTATGCTCACTTGTAATGAAAAAATATGGTATATGATCCTCCCACTACTGAACCATATATATGTTTAAATTTTATGAACAAAGCCCTTGAAGGAATTTATACTCTTATTACGAAGGTAAATGTTTAAATCCCACAATCATTTTAGATTCAAAATTCGGTGTATTTGTAGAATTATAAATATAGATTTACCATATGTAGATTCAAAATTCACTAATTTTTACTTTTTCAATTTTATTTTATTTATAAAAAAAAATTAAAAATTACACTTTAATTACTCTAAATTTACAGTTTTCTCATTTAGAGGTTTTTTATATATTTTTTTTAAATCTGATACTGTGTAATTTTAGAAACTTACATTTTTATCCCAATTTAGTAAAATCTAACAGCTTTCCTAGAAAATAGGTCACTTGCAACCACTGATGAAAATATCGGTATCTACGGAAATATCGAATGTTAAAAATACAGAAAATATTGGTAGAAATATCGATATCGATAAAAAATTTAAAAAAAAATAATTGAAATTTTTAATGAAATGTCAGGATATGCTTATTTATTAAATACTTTATCAATTTAACTATAAAATTAAAAAGAAATTGAGTGTAAATTTTATTTTCATAATCAAGATATCTATAATACTAGCTGACAATTACAAAAATACTAGTATTAAGTAAGAAATTATTCAAAAATTAGAATAATAATACATGTACTTAAATATGATTAGTACCATATTAAATTTTCTGGTGGTTAAATTTTTATACTATTTTTTTCATCATCATTTTTAACAGTGTATTCAAATTTTTTTTGATCAAACGACACATATCTTTGATAATTTTGCATGTAAATATTGATATGCCAACAATTTAAATTTAATATTTCATGCAATTGTCCTTGCATGTCATAATCAAGTTTCCCTTCTGATTATATTTTATGCCTATCTTTTTCCTTTTGCTTTTTTTTTGTTTAGTTTTTATTTTTTTCATAGCTTTATTTTAACTTTTAGAATTCTATTGTTAAAATTCAAAAGTAAAATTTATATTTTGTATGATTAAGCTGTTAATGTTTTAAAAGAAGTTTATAAGGAGAATGTGGTTGATTCTAATTAATTAAGTTTTTTAATATGTTAAAACTTGTGCCAAATGAATGAATTTTTTTTTTTTCAAATTATTACTATGCTTATTTTGTTTTCAAACCACACTCATTCTATTACATTTTTTTTTTTTCATTTTTTCAATTATTTCATCATTGTTTTTATACTTCAATTAGCTTAATGATACAACATTAGTAAAAATATGTCATCAACAAATAATTATAATTTGAAAAAAAAATGCTATAATATTTCATAAAAATCCATAATATTTTAAAATTCTATAAAAAAAATTAATGTTTATTTTGAAAATTTTCACATATATTTTAGAAATTTCATGAATATTATAAAAATTTTGATCAAGTTGTGAAACAATTAACATGAAAATTTTGATAAAAATATTGTGGAAATTTTGAAAATTTTGACTGAAATTATAAAAAAATTATTTGTTTTTTCAATTCTAAATATTTTTTCCACCTTAACCAAAAATTGAAATTTTGTCAAAATTTTACCAAAATTTTCATCCCTGCTTGCAACTTACATGAAATCCACAAATTATTTTTTTTTTCAATTAATCTAGATAAAAACCAGAAAAAAAAAAAAAAAAAAAAAAAAAAAAAAAAAAAAAAAAAAAAAAAAAAAAAAAAAAAAAAAAAAAAAACCACAGAAAATAATAGAAAAGGTAAAGGAAAGGCATCCAAACCCCAGAAAGTGAAAAGAATATCAAATCCAATATATACTACAATATTGCAAGGTTTTTTCTTTCTTTATAATGAAAAAATAAATATTTAATGTAATTAACTATAATTTCTTAATTGTAAAGCAATACACCATCAATTTTTAAAATAATGTTTTTAAAAAATTAAACATATAAAATTACAATTAAAATGAGTTAAGTTCATCTATCAAAACGCCAAGTTAATTAAACTAATCCGGATTGATGAATTGATGAATTTGATTGGCAAGTTTTCAATTCCATTGATTGATTGGATTTATTTATTTCTTTAAAAATTAGATTAAATACATCGATATCTTAGTTTCATTTTCAATTTAGAGAAAATTTGTTTCTAGATTCCTAATTCCTAAATAATAATTATATAAAAGCTAAGTTTCATGCATTCCCAGTGTGTTTCCCTTCTTTTTGGTACCTATTATGCATTTAACGAATCCATAAATTCAACAACAAACTTACTTGATTTGATTCCGTGGATATTTCAACTAAAAGTTTGTTGTCGAATCCATTGGTCCATTAAACTAAACTTATTAATAATTCAGTTGTATATTATTATATAAAATATGACATTATGATAAATGCATCGCATAACAATTTATTAATTAAATAATTTATGTAACTCATTAGGTCCATGTGATGACTATATACCTACCTCTCACACGAAAAATGCTTTGGGTAGTTAAAATTATCAACAACAAAAAAATGTTTTGGGTAAAAAATATAAATTGTAGGAGACATATTTGTTTTTTCCAAGATATGGTGACCTAATAAATGCTAAAGCTGTTATTTGTCTGTTTAAATTATGTATTCATTTACTTATTGCATATTTATCACATCACTATTTGTTATTATAACTTTTTTAAATACACTATTTACCATTATAGTTTGAAAGATAGTTTTTAAAAGATCAATCCTCCATATCTTATATATTATAAAAGACAATGGAAAGCTAAATGAATTTTTATTTTTTTTTCATCGTCTATAGTTTTTTTTTTTTCTCTACATAGCAAAAATAACATTATTATTATCAATGCAATTTGAGATGGATGGTTGGACATCTTTCTCCCTTAAACAATGTCTCGGATTCAAGTCTTGTGGATGAAATAAATTTATTGTTGTTAATTTTTTCATTTTTGTATCATAATTTTCTCACACATTTTAATTCTCTCCATTTCTATTTTCTACTCCATTAATCAAATATTCGAAAAGGAGGAAGAGAGATCACTCATACGGTAAAAAAATATTCCTTTTTTTTTTCTTGACCATTTTGTTTGGGCATTTGTGGGTTTGTTTTGGATTTTGTGGTTATGATAGTGGGTTTGTTTCACCTTTGAAGCATAGAAAATGTGCAATATTTTTTGTTTTTTTCTATCAGTTTTTTAAATCTTATTTTTCATCTTTGTTTTTCTTTTGGCCTTTTATTTTATGAAAATCCTAACTTTTTCGATTAAATATTTTTTTTTATGTGTTTTTTGATTGTTTGTGATAATACAGCTGAAACGATATACCATAGTTCAAGCAAAAAAATTGAAGGACTGTTTCAGTACAAAAAAAGTATTGGAGGAAGAAAACAAACAATTTTATATTTGTATGAGAAAAAAGTAGTTTTTCTTTGATTCCATTAGTTGATCTGCAATCTGCTGAGGAAAAGAAAAAATATATATACATCTTATAGATACGATTCCAAATTTCATAAGTTTTGTCGATTTGATAAGTTTTTCTTTCATTTTATTTATTTATTTATTCTTGTTATTGTTTAATGTGATGGGTTATTATGCTACGTATTCAATTTGGATCAAAATATTTTTTGCCTTGCTAGAGAAGAACGAGAAATCAAAGAAGTAATAGTGATCATCGTCTGAAATGAAAGAAATAAATTGAAAAAACAATCTGAATCTAAAAAGTTTTTATGTGGATATTGGTTGCTATTTTTTTTTAAAGTGTTTTTAATAATATATTTTACTCCATCTCTACATATGTTCACAAAGAAAGAAAACAAAAACATCTCTCTCTACATATGTTTGTGATGGTCTTAGAGAAAAATTATCGCAGGTAAATGTTTAATTTTATTTTTTCTCTTTTGCTTTAGAAAATTTTTGTATTATATTCGAAGACTTGGCTTTTGGAAAGAAGTTTCACCTCTAACAAACTCATGTATGAAAGATGTAGGATATATATTATCCTTTTGTCTTTTATTCTCTTTCTTTTCGATATTCTTTTTTAAGTTTTTTTTTTTACTGGCTATTTTTTTTTCTAAATGGTGCAGGGTTTTAACATGTTCTACAATTGGAGTTTATTTATTTGATTGGTTATACTAACATGCTACAAATGAACTAGAACACAGTTTTATGTCTGGAATAGGAAAATGAAAGGCTGAGAAAATAAAAAGTTTGGCTTTCTTTTATGATGTTATTATAATTTGTCTTTATTTTCTTTGATCTTCTTGAAAATACTTTTCAATGTTAAAATTATAATAGCAATGGATTTTCTTATGTGTATTTTAACAAAAATTGTAAAAACAAAAAAGGTAAGTTAAAAATGATAAAGTATAAATTTTTTGAATTCTTGTGAATTTTGTAGTCTTAACAGTGATATTTTGTCTCGGTTTGTATTTTTTT
Organism: Ochetophila trinervis; assembly: GCA_003254975.1. Lineage (NCBI taxonomy): Eukaryota > Viridiplantae > Streptophyta > Magnoliopsida > Rosales > Rhamnaceae > Ochetophila > Ochetophila trinervis. Next base: position 1,633 of record QANX01000897.1, on the reverse strand, counting down.
TCCCTTTTCCATTCTAACATTTTTTTCTATGACCAAAAAGAGCTATAACTTATGCTATAGTTTAGTTTATGATTTCTTTTTGTTATTGTTATATTAAATTTCCTATTGGCTGATTTGTTTCATATAATTTTGAATAAATAAATCATGTGATTTTGTAATTAGATGTTTATATTGTCAATTAGTATATATTATATTTAAGAATTGAACTTAAACATGCGTGGACATTGGAGGTTTTATTTGTATCTTTGTTTATTGTTTCATTCTGGTGAATTTTTCCTCAAGTAAAATGGAAAATTTTAATTTGACAGGTGACATGATGCTGGAACTTATATACTAAGACAAAGACAGGTGGATGCCCTGATGCCTCCATCAGGAATGAGCAATTGTTGAACCATAGTGCAGATAACGGTTTGAGAATTGCGTTTAATTTTTGTGGTGTGCTTAATTGTATTGTATTCTTTTAAAATAACCAATTGTATTTTATTTTTTCTATAAATTAGTTCTTAGAGTAAAAAGTCTATGTAAAGCTGCAGATAGAATATGTGAGAAATTAAATGTTAGACTTTTTGGTAGTGGAGTTTGTCTTGTAACTGGGATCTAACAAATTGTAAGAATTTTAGTTATATATATTCTTGCATCTTTCATGGCCAAATTTGTTAATTGATTGGATTTGAAAATTTAATTGATCTGCGGAAACTTTTTTCAACAAATTAACTTGTCAATTAGTTACCATATTGTAATAATAAGCATTGGTTTTTTCTAATATTTTTGGCTGTGCTATGATATCAGAGAAAGTGAAGGCCAAACATCCAAATATTACATGCTGATTTGTTCCTTGTGATGATTGCTAGATAAACTCTCTTAATTTATATGTAGCTAGCTTTAGAAGTTGTAAAGTTTTGATTGACGAAATAAGATAGACAAATCGTTTTAGTAAATTGATATTGTTTAACAGTTAAATAAAATCATGCCTTATTGATAGAAAGTGATGCGATATAAAATGCATTTTATAATATTGAATTTTATATATTAAGATTTAACAATCAAACAATTTATATTGCAATTTTAAATGATACTTCATATAACCTAAAAACAATTATTTTTTTCTAGAAACTTAATTTTGCAAAATGTTTTTTTTTTTATAATATTGAATTTTATATTAAAATATTAAAATTTAACAATCAAACAATTTCTATTGCAATTTTAAATGATACCCTTTGTAACCTAAAAACAATTTTTTTTTTCTAGAAACTTAATTTTACAAAATTTTTTTTTTTCAAAAACATAATTTTATAAAGATAACTTACTCTATTATAATTTTCAACAACAATTTAATCAAACTATAATTAATGCTTTTGATTCAAAATTATAAAATATAAATATACAAAATTATTAAAAAATTCAAAATATGCATAAAAATTATATATAATTTATGTGAGCAAAAATTTTTATGCGTCCGATGACGCATAAAAATATATATACACTTTTTGTTTAGTAAAAAAGTAGTTAATAATTAATTAGCATATATATATATACACTTTTGTTTAGTAAAAAAGTAGTTAATAATTAATTAGCAAGCTACATTGTCATGTTGAAGGGGGGCCCTCTTTCTCTCCAAGCCATACATATGCTC
>QANX01000896.1:0-94337 GCA_003254975.1 Ochetophila trinervis | reverse complement strand
TTTTTTTTTTTTTTCCTGAAACAATAATACTAATAAAAAGAAGATAGATTGGTTGCCCATATCGAGAGAGATATGGCTGAGCTACAGTCTACAGAGACTCCTTCCACTCAACTTTATATTTATTATACTTTAAATTTAATAAATAAATTGATACATCCACTTCCTATTTATTTTATTTTATTTTTATCCGGATTCAAATTAATAATTTTTTTGTTTGAGAAAATAATGAAATTTCCATTAATTTTATTTATTTTTTTGCTTTGAAGAATTTTATCTAAAAACCCAACTGAAAAAAGCTATTGGAATAAAGCTGCTAACTGGATAGTTATTACTAACCCCACCTATCATTTATCATTTTTAGGAAGAAATATAATGATCACTGTTTGCATTTGAAAGTGTAGTTCAATTATAAAAGCCAACTGAATTATTATATTTACAAATATAAAAATTGCAGTTTAAATTTTGGTAGTTTCATTTGAACTCAGGTGCTCCTTTCCACTGCTACCACACGAAAAAGAGGAAAGTTTTAGCGACACAGATTTCTATCGCAGATTTCTATCGGATTAAAAAGACGCATAGATCGGTCTACTTGCTAGATATTTTGAGTCTATAATTCCACTACATATAGGTTTTTTTTTTTATTTACCAAAAAAATAAAAAATGATCATCATTCATTGATCACATATTTTTCAGTGTTAATATATAATATGACAAATATGATGTATAATATATATTATGAAGTATTTAATTAAGACATTTAAATTTATAAAAGTCTAAAAGATACTTAGTATGTCAATAATTTTTATAAATTTTTTGCATTATGACATTTATAAACTTTTCGGTCTAAAATATAAACTTTTTACTCAAGAATTTTCCTCTCATTCCTTTCAAAAATTTTGAAGACCTTTTAAAAAAAAAATTGGAAGAGTGAACTAATTTTTGGACCCATCCCTCTCCCACTCTCTCTACATAAATGCAGTGAATATCACATGTTTATTAAAATGTCATTATCTAAAGAGTATTATTACTTGGCTAATAAACAATAAAAAAATTATAAAAGTTGTTTAAAATTTTGAATTTTTTTTTATAAAAGTTTGAAACTAAAAATATATGTAAAACTATTTTAAAATCTAAATTGAAAACACCACTTACAAAGCTATTGCCAATGAAAAAAGTGTATTATCATCTATAATAATAATAATGAATTTGACTTTATGGAATTAGTCTAGTCACAATGTCCACACTATTTTGTATAATAATAATGAATTTTGACCATATGTAGTAATATTTTTTTGATAAAAAGGAAGTAAAAAAAATAAAAAATTTGGTAAATCTCATAACTGAAATCTTTGCTTATTTTTATTCAACTTCTAGATAATCTGCATTTTTACCCTCAAAAGGCGTGGTTGTTTTGTAACTTGAAAAAGGAAAAAGCACCACGCAAAGTTTGTAAAGTACTATCTTGGAGGATACATTGGGTAAAAGGGATTAAATGCATTTCAAAGCGCTCAATAACTATGCATTTGAAAATGTAGTTAAATACACAAAATTGTAATTTGAATTTTGATAATTTCATTTAGATTTAAATATTTATTTTCATTATTACTGTATAAAAAAGATGAATTATTTAGTAATACATTAAAAAGACGCTCGATCCACCATCCGATAATTTTTAAACCTATAATTTTGCTTATGTATATTTTTTTTTTATCAAAAAAAAAATGAAGCACTCAATTATTATGCTGGCCCCACCTATAATGATGTTTTTTTTGCCTCATTATTCAAACCCCTTGGGGGTCACTCTGGGTTTGTACAGCATTGCGCATTAGTTTTTTCTTTCTTATTTCCTTTCGTTTGTCTTTTCCTCATTTAGTCACTCTTGTCCTTTTATAATTTTTGTGTTTTTGGTTTTGTTTTATTTTGTTTTGTTTTTTTTTTTGCTTTGTACCAGTGTTGTTAATATTTCTAAAACACATATAATTGATTTTCTTTAATTGAAAAATAATATTAATATTATTTTTTTATTTTTAATATCAATTTTTTATTTATTTTGCTAAGTATAATAAGATTCATTCAATACCTATAAAAAATAATTGAAATTTTTATTTTTTTATTTTTGAATTTTAAAGAATTTAAATATAATTTAATTTTTTGTTATTGTAAATTTTTTCTTAATTATTATATAACTTTTGATAAAACCATTATTATCAAGGGTGATAATTTAATATTACTAATAATGTAATAATTTTTAAAAATATCAAAAATAATAATATAAATTAATTGTTTCTATTTCAAATAATTTAATTGTTTGAAAAAATTATATTCATGATCCTAAAAAGCAATTTTATTATTTTTTATTTAAAATAAATTTTTGTTACAGTGCAATATATTATATTTATAATACAATACAAATTAATACAATAAAAACTAATACATTATTATAGGCTAATACAATACAAACGTACCCAACTCACCGATTATAGAGAGAGTTTACTACTTGGGACTTGACTTTTCAGAGCAACCAAACATCCATCTGGCTGGAAATGATGGAAGCAAATGCTAGTGCTAAATCACAAACAAGATGCTATTTAACACAGTTAATTAACCAACAGTTCAGCATATATATTCTAAGATCAATGTATAGTTTCATAAGAACATATTTAATATGTAAGAGCTAGAGCATTTATTTCCATAGATTGATAATGAACCAATAGTCATAAATGCAGAATATTAATGACTTTTCACATGCAAGATTGAATAAGTGCACCTATCAATAGACACAACCAACCTTTTCTGAAATTTTTGTCTTCTTGTTTTCACAAAGCAAGCACTCTGTCTCTGTATATTGATCCAAAACTCTAAGAGTGTATGACACTTTGCAAGAGAACAAAAATTTCACAACGCTACTTGTATGATTTACTTCTTTTTTTTTTGATAATATTGTATGATTTACTTCCTTTTTTAACACATACTATTAAAATAACATATTTTAGCTTTATAAAATTGGAAAAAATCAATGGGGCTTTTGAAAAGGAATATATTTTCAGTATAATATAGCAATCAAAGAATGTGTGCTAAAATAATATATTTAAGCCTTGTAAGCGAGAGTTATTCCCAGTGATACCCATAAATTTTCTAACGGGAAATGCTTTGGTGGATCGAGTAGGTTGGTGGGTTTCTCTTAACTTTTTAAAATCAGTTTGTTTCTCGGGAAATGGCTAATGGGAGTCGAGCCCATGAAGGAATACCAGAAAATCTAAGAAAGCAACTTGCTGTTGCTGTAAGGAGTATTCAGTGGAGCTATGCAATTTTCTGGTCTTTGTCTAACACACAACAAGGGTATAATTTTCCCTTCTTTAACTATTTTATTCCCATTTCACATATTTTTGTCAGGTGAAGGAATTGTTTTCCTTTGTTTTTCTTCTTCCAGTTTTATTAATTTCATCAGTTTCAATTGTTCTTTCTGTGTGTGGGTTTGTCTATCATTTTAATGGATTATATATAATTTAAGAATTCACAGACGGAAAGAAACATTTATGTGACAATTTTGGAAAGTCTGGTTCTTCCTATTTTGAGGACAAAGTGTGCGGTCCAATAATTCACACAATTTCTTCTTATGTGGAAGTCCCTAAAATGCTTTTATGGGGGTGCTAAGAGCTTGTTTGGACGTAAATTAAACAACTTTTCTTTTTTTTCACTTTTTGTTAATTCTAGAGACATTCCAAAATTCTTCATTTCATGGATGATTTTTTTATTTTTTTCTTTTGGTGTTTTAAAATCATAAAATAATTTTTAGAAAACGAGGCTAAACAAGGGCTTGGATATTCACCACCATTGATGATTTACATGGAAAATCTGTGAATTTGATGGAAAATTGTTTTAGGGTACTTGAATGGCATGATGGGTACTACAATGGGGACATCAAAACAAGGAAGACAGTCCAAGCGATGGAACGTAAAGCTGATAAAATAGGCTTACAGAGAAGTGAACAATTAAGAGAGCTTTACAAGTCTCTTTCAGAAGATGAAGCTGACCAACAAGCAAAAAGGCCTTCTGCTGCATTGTCTCCGGAGGATCTCTCTGATGCTGAGTGGTATTACCTGGTGTGCATGTCCTTCGTATACGAACCAGGCCAGGAGTATGCTAACCTTGCTTTTGAACTGGAATTTTTACATTCAAAATTTTGAGTTATTTATCCTCAATGCCATGTTTGGTATCAGGGAAAGTAAAGGTAAAAGGAAAAAAGAAAAAAACATAAAAGCATATTGGTTACCATTGGTAGTGGAATTCTTACTCCAAGCATATCATAACATCTCTTTTAGATTGAATATGTGTTCTGTTAGTCTGTATATATATGTGTTTCATAGTATGTGACTTTTCTTTATCCATATTGCCAGTCTACCAGGAAGAGCTTTAGCAAATGGGCAAACCGTTTGGTTGAGCAATGCTCAGTATGCAGATAGCAAAGTATTCTCGAGATCTTTGCTAGCTAAGGTTGGTTGGTTTTTCTGGGTCGTTGATTTGTTTTTAATGCTAATTTACACTACTATATTGGCTTTATCATCTTAAAGCAGCAAAGCAGACTAAATTGTTTTTGTTTCTCTGTCAACTTCTTGTGCTACTGGATGTCAATGGTTTCTCTCAGAGTGCATCTATTCAGGTATGATGATCCTCTGTGTACAAATTATGTAGCATGGAACTAAATGGATAAACAATTCCATATATTTGCATAGGTAGTTTGTGAAGAAAATGGGAGAAAGAAGAAAAGAAATAGCATGCTAGAATAGCTGAGCAATGTGTCATAGTATGCCAGAGGGAAATTGGTTTTTCCCCCCAACTCAGACTGGAACTTCAAAACACAAGCTACATTTAGTGTGATATACAATATAGCAGTTTTTTTTTTTCTTCGCTCTTGAACCATTGTGGACACTTTTACGACTTAAGGAAGATGTCAGTTGATCCTCAAATACATTTTTCTAAGTTTGGAGAACCAGCAATTTAGCCTGTCATTAAACTAGTAGCATTTCCAAGTGGACAAAATCATGGTATTTTTCTAACATTGTTTGCATTTCTTTTGTGTAGACTGTGGTCTGCTTTCCTCATCTGGGGGGTGTAATTGAGATAGGCATTACTGAACTTGTAAGTTATTTTTCTTGAACAAGATCTCAATATTATAGTAATACATTTTTGAAATTTGATTTATCAATTATTCTCTCTGTAAATTATATCTAAAGGTATTAGAGGACCCAAGTCTCCTTCAGCACATCAAGGCTTCCTTACTAGATTTTTCAAAGCCTGTTTGCTCTGACATATCTTCTTCTGCTCCTCATAGAGCAGATGATGATTCAGACCAAATCTGTGCCATGGTTGACCAAGAGATACTCGATACTTTGTCCTTGGAAAATCTTTGTTCTCCTTCAGACGATGTCAAATCTGATCAACATGGAGACCCTGAAGAATTCAACATGGATTCTCCCGATGAATGCTCGAATGGTTGTGAGCACAATCACCAGACAGATGACTCCTATATGTTGGAAGGTACAAACGGAGGCGGGGCTTCTCAAGTTCAGAGTTGGCATTTTATGGATGATGACTTTTGCACTGGTGTAGATTCTATAAACTCAAGTGACTGCATATCTGAGGCTTTTGTTAACCAAGATAAGGCTCTCTCTTCTCCCAATCATGAAAATCGAGAGCAGATGCATTTGAAAGAACTTCAAAACTCCAATCACACAATGCTGAACTTATTGGACCTCGGAACTGATGAAGACTTGCAGTACAAAAGGACTCTTGCTGCTATTCTAGGAGGTCCATCTCAATTGATTGAAAATCCATGTTTTCGAAGTTGTGATTTCGGGTTCAGTTTTACAAAATGGAAAAGAGAACAAGTTAATAATTATAGGCCAAGGATACAGCAGAAACTGTTAAAGAAAATCTTGTTTTCGGTTCCATTCATGTATGCCCGTTGCTCCCTTACGTTACAAAAACAAGATGCTGGAAAGGATTGGCCTTCAAAAGTGCAAAATGATTGCAATGGACATGTTAAGTATGATAAATTAAAAGAGAATGAAAAGTTTCTGCTCTTGAGGACGATGGTTCCTTCTGTTAGTGAGGTAATCGAGATTTCTCTTTAACTACCGCAACAACAATAAATCTTAACTAGCATTTTCATGTTTCACATTTGTTTTACTGCAGCATGGTCTTTTTGCACTGGCTTTGGATAAATTTATTATTTCACTTAGTTTATTAGGAAGCTGAATATTTCGAAATTCATTTTTACTAAGCTTTGTATTGATATGCTCAATCATATCCATGCAGATTGATAAAGCATCAATCCTCAACGACACAATTGAATACTTGAAAGAGCTTGAGGCAAGAGTAAAAGAGTTAGAATATTGCGTGGACTCTGTGAACTATGAATCAAGAGCTAGAAAAAAATACTTGGATATGGTAGAACAGACATCAGATAACTACGAAAATGGAAAGCTCGAAAACAGAAAAAACACTTGGATAAACAAAAGGAAGGCCTGTGACATTGATGAAACTGATCCAGATCTCAGTAAAGTTATTCACACGGAAGGCCTGCCATTAGATGTAAAAGTCAGTCAAAAAGATCAGGAGGTTCTAATAGAGATGAGATGCCCTTACAGAGATTATATTTTGCTCGATATCATGGACACCATTAACAATCTGCATTTAGACACCCACATGGTTCGATCTAATAATCATGATGGTGTTCTGTCATTGATCCTCAAGTCCAAGGTTTGTGACAGTGTTTTTGTAACATACTAGTTGTTTTACATGATCTTCATAGACCTATTTCCATGACTAATTGAAATGCATACAAAGTAGACTCCTTGCTTTTGCTTTCCCTGCAAGCAACTGAAAATAAATTCATCTACTTAAAATGACGACATCATGAAAACCCTTGATCCAATATCCAATTTCGAAAGTGTAAAAATGTTTCCAAAATGCAAGACGCCTTTGATGTTACATAAACTGTTTTCTTCTTGAATTGGTTTCAGTTTCGAGGGGCAGCAACTGCACCAGCGGCGATGATCAAACAAGAACTTTGGAAAATCGCCGGTAAGTTTTGAGAAGCTAGCAAAGACAGCATTGAGCAACTTGTTGCAGTTGGGTTTTTTCTTAAGCTAAGTATAAATTTTAGCTTCTTGGTTTTTGTGAATTGAGCAGTAAGAATCTACTGCATAACATGCAATGGCAGATTAGACTTCAGCTGTGTACTTTGTCAATTGTGATGTAAAAACCAAATCCTTCAACGTAATTCATCTACTATGTTTGTATTGAGCAACATGCATGAATGTCATGGTGATTTCAATAAAGTACTTTCACTTTCATGCTGTAAATTATTTGTTTTTTTTTGGTAAAGTAAATTATTCCTTAATTACTTCATTTATTTACCAGTTATCTAATTTTTGAAACTCATTTCAACAAAGTCTAATTTTTATAATATAAATTTAGGGAAATTTTCATAAATACCTCCTCAGAATATCACTCCATTTGTACACATTTTTATTTTATTTTATCACACATTTAATCTACATGTGAAAATTTCAAAAAGTAATGTACATGAGGGGTGGCATTGCAATAAATGTAAAATGTAAAGAAAGTGATACTGTAAATTCTAAAAGTACAAAGGTTTTTAATGATAAAAAAATAATGTTTTCTATAATTGAGATGTTATGGACTTAAAATTACTTGTTTTTTGATGAAGGAACATGGAGTGACACCAAATTAAAAAGCAGATTTTTTTTTGAAAGTGAATATATTAAAAAGGATAATTACATAAAATTGCCTTCTAATTTAAATTTTTTACACAATTATCTTTGTGTTTTAACATTTTTCACAATTATCTTTTCAAATTATTCTTTTTTACCATAAAAACCATAAACCTAAAATTAAGAGATGAAAAAGACAAAAACAATATTTTCAAGATCTCTACAAAAAAAAAAAAAAAATCAACNAAAAAAAAAAAAAAAAAAAAAAAAAAAAAATCAACGGCTTCTTCTATTGGTTTTACATGGGTCGCTACAAAACCTTCCATTTGTATTTTATTTTCAAAAATCGAAATCTTTTTTTTTTTTTTCTTTCTTTCTTTCTTTCTTTTATCAAGCATTTTGCATAATATGTAATCATCATGAGTTCTAACGGGCGTGGGTTTGGAGTCCACAATTGACTTGAGAAACAGATAAACTAAAAGATCATTAAGTCTAAAAAAAAGAAGAAGATAAATTAAAAGACAAATTGTTGCCTTTTTAAGTAATATGCTTTTAATTTCTTGTGAGTTTTTTTGAACGAAACAATTTATTTATTTTAGAATGGTATTTTTTTCTTTCACCGATAATTTATATTTAATTGCTCATTAATGATAATAAAGAAGACGATAAATTGAAAAGAATAGGAAATTAGAAGGTTATCTGGAAAAATATGAAAACATAAGGGTAATTGTGCAAAACTTTCAAACTAGAGGTAAGTTTGTATAATTATCTCTATAATAAATTGGATCGACTTGGGTAAAAATTTCTTCGAGAACGTTGAGATTGAATATAAATGCCAAAACATAATAATAATTGAATTGAGTATTTGCAATAGTTGCCTTGGTAGAATTATCCAATGAATGAATTGGCATAGCCGAATTAATAACATTCTTTGCGGATTTTCAAAAAAGATAGAAGCCACATGTCATTGATTATCTAACAAAATGAGAATTTAAGTTCAGGATCATGACAATGCATTTTGTCTTGGACAATTTTTTTTTTTTTTTTAAAGAAGCTTATTTAGATAAATATTTCTTAACATTTGAATTGTGTAACAATTTATTTTTTAAAACTAACAGTTATATTTTTTATTAATTTTAAATGTTGTTTTAATATCTTTTATCATTATTAACCGATTAATAATAACGTTTTTTTTTTCATATGTTTTTCATGTGCAATGTCAACAAAAGTAAATACATCTTTTTTGTTCTATTTTTTTCTCTTAAATTTAAAAAAAAATCAAAAATAGATAGGTGAGAAATTTAGAGATTGAAAAATTAGATAAAAATTGAAAGCTTTGGTTTCGGTTTCTAAATTTGAACCCTAATAATAAGAATTAAAAAATATATATAATACTTGATAAATAGTTATTTTTCTACATAAATAAATTTTGGAATTGTTTATACAATACAAAAATTTTAAATTTTCTTATGATTTTATAATCTCTAAAATTTCCTGCTTTTTTATTTTTATTTTAATATTTTTTCAAGTCTTTTAGATAGAAAAAGAGTAAGATGAAGCGAAAAATACCAAATTATCACTGTCGGCATAACACATCAAAAGTACGTGGGGGAAAAATAAAAATTATTTAGCAGTTAATGCTAATAAAGAGTAGAGCAATATTTAAAATTAATAAAGAATATAACTATAATTTTAAAGATGGAAAGCAAATTGTCTCACATTTTAAAAGTTAAAAGACAAAAATACAAGTAAGCAAAAAAAATACTAAAAGTTAAATGTTAAAGATAGAGTATATTGCATATTTCAAATTAAGGGATCGACAAAATTTTAATTTTTTTTTAATTGAGAGAGAAAAAAATTTACATCTAAAACATTAAACTTCAGACTTAAAAATATACTCTCCATGGTTTTTACTGAGCTAAATCTACGGATCTACACATTTTTTATTTTTTACGCGATGGAATCAGTAAAGGGATTGGGCTGAAAAACCAGCCCATTGGGAAAAATACACGACCCAGGACTCAAAACGTCACCGTTGTGCTGATTCCAGTTAGGTCGTCTGTATATTATAAAGGCTTTTTTCCGAGACAGCGAAGCGAACACAGACAGACTTCAGAGAGAGAAAACGAAAGGATCAGTGGAGGGAAAATGTCTGGAGTGGAGGAAGACGAGGAACGACGTCGTCAGCGGAAGCTTGAAGAAGCCCTAGAAGTCAAGTCCCTAAGGCGTATCATTAGCGCTTACCTCAAGTATATTCCACTCTCACTCACTCACTCACACTCTCCTACAATTTCAAACCTCAACTCAGTTTTTGTTTTGTTTTTGTTTTTGTTTTTTTTTTTCCGCTGTTCTATGGTGATTTTCGATTATGCAAATGATTCAGATATTTGAATAAATTAGAATGATTTTTCTTTCCATATAATTACTCAAAATGAAGTTATTTGTTAACTGGGTTTTGATTACTGGCATGGCATATTGGCATATGGTTTGAAAAGTATGGCAATTCTAGGTGTTTAATTTAACCTTTGTGCAAAATTTGTCTTTTGATGTTAAAGATTCAACGGTTAGTTTCACATTTGACCTGTAAGTTAAAGATTCAAGGGTGTTATTATTGATTTATTGAAATTTGGAAAGTATTTCAACCATAACTATCTTATTAAAGATAGTGGCTTCTTGCTTGGATTTCTTGCACAGCTATCCGGATACTGCAGAAGAGGATGTCAAAAGATATGAAAGATCATTTAAGAAGCTTCCACTTGCCCATAAGGTATTCCCTTTCTCTGCTTCATTAGAGTTTCATGTTTGAAGTGGAACTTTAAAGTTGAATTAAGACACCTGTCTCCATGGCTTGATTTTCTCTCTAGGATTGATGCAAGTCCATGTTTGGTACTGCTATGCTTTAATTCCTAAACTGGCCAAAAAGCAGAAACATATACTACTTGCTTTCGTAAAATGAACAGAAATAATAGCTGTAGTGCTGAAAATGAAGTGCCAAACATGTGGAGCACTAGCTTCATGCTTTACTAATTGTAAAATAAGAGATGGGCAGCTAAGATGAATTGGAAGTCGGGTTGGGAAGAATTTTATATGGAGAAATCAAACTTTTATTTCATCAAGGAGCAGTTGAGTGAACATATGTATTGAGACTAAAAAATTGAAGAAAATTCTATGGAACTTAAGCTTTATACTGGACTACAGCTTGTTCTTTCAACAAAACTCTGTGCTCCTTTGAACAGGCTCTGTGCTCCTCTTTTACTTTCAGGTGCTTTATGATAAGCTTGATCTGTTTTTTGCCATTTCACATTTTAGTGAGGTCCAATGTAGATCCCCTATGTAGCTGCATTTGAAGCTAGCTGACTATAGTATAGCTCATTGCAATGAAAGAACTTTTTGTTACATAATTTGGGTGTCTTTTTTTTTTTTTTTTTTTTTTCCTTACAGATACGTGATTGGATATCTATCTATTAAAAATAGCTTCTTCTTTTTTTTCTTTTTAAATATTCATATATTAAGGACTGGCATATTGTTATACAATTGTAGTAAAGATTTCCTGCCTAAATTTTAGATTTTAAGCTATTGGTTGTTGTAAAATATTCACAGAAATGTTATGGACTATTAGAGAAAAATATAAATCATATGACGATTCACCACTTTGACAGCTTAAGCTTTTGGGAGAAGTGGCATGGTATTAAAACCAAAGATCTAGAGGTCTTGATTTCAAAACTCAACAACTCCACTCAAAAATAAGAATATAAGTAAGGACCAAAAAATGAGCCAAAAGAGGCCGGGTCAAAAAATACTAAGGACCCAAATGGGCCTACAAGTGAGGAGGGGTGTTAGAGAAAAATATAGATCGCATGATGACCCACCTCCTAGCAACTTAAGCTTTTGGAATCAGTAGTAATTCAAGCAGAAACCCTCGCCTATCAATGGTACCGTATGCCTCCTAACAACTTAGACCAAATGGGGTCTCACACCCATAGAATCATATATGTGCAAAGGACATTATCTTGATTTTCAATATTGTTAAAATAATTGGGCTTTGATGTTATGTTAAGTCTTTGGAACAGGCTTAAAACATAAGAAAGGCAGGAATGATGAAAGAATATCTGAACTGAATATTAAAGCTGAGACCTATGATAGCAACTATTTTCAAATGGCTTTTTGGAAAGCTAGGAATACTGGCTTACATTCCTTTGAGGCAACAATTACTCCTTACTAATGTTGTTGGGACAGTTGGATATTGCTATAATTTTGATGTTGTTTATTGAAGTAGTCAATTCCTTGATGATGAACTAATGACAAAAATACATGTCTTTGTGTTAGTTTTTACTTTTTAGTCACATTTTCTATCTTCTCTGGCTAGGTAATTTTGTTAGTGATGTCTTTTTTAAATTTACAAGAGTGGTTTTCTACATTAGGTTGATACTTCACTATCTTTAATGTTATTCTCTCTTAATATTTCAGGCTTTACTATTGCACTACCCTATGAAGTTTCAAAAACTAAGATGGTACCTACCCTTAACTTTAGGTTTTTTCTTGCCATTGAATTATTAGTAATATTTACTGATTTACTCCAAACTGGAAACAAAATCCTAATCCAAATACACTAATAATTCTATTTAAAAAGAAATTCTAATAATCCCTAAAATCATAATTTAATAAAAAATCAAACAAAACATAATTATTAGATCAGTTCCTAATTCTGTTGTGTATCGATTATGCAAATTCAAAGGAGCATGTATCAGATCATAACTGATTTGGCTTTAAATTCTGCAGGTGTATTTCAATAAACTCATATTTCATTTTTAACATGCTTCAGGTTCTTTCTGATTCACCCTTTTTTACTTTTTTTACTCTTTGAAGCGTATTTATTTTAATGATGTTTTGTTTCTGTAGTACCTATGTCTTCAAAATGCTAAGATTTTATGAACATGTTTTCAAAATGGTATAATTGGTGAGTATCCTGATTTTCCTTTTACTCTCAAATACTAATAACTTTGCAGGCATTTGAACCCCCACTAGATATGAGCCAGGACGTAGATATTTGTGAAAACGCCCATTCTGAAGATGTCCCGAATGATCATGTCTCTGGAGTAGGGGATTGTTGTCAATCTACCTTCACAAGTGGAAGAATGAGTTTCTCCAAATCAAATCAAGCCTGTTTTCAGGAAGAAATCAGTGTAATCAGCAATTCACCTAAAGGAGTTACTACTGATAAGGTTCTGGAGCACTTCATCATCACATTAGCTTTATAGATGAATAAGAGACGAGGTGGTTCTATGTCTTTTTCATTTAGAAATTTGACCTCTGTAGATAACAACAGGAGATGAATTTTGAAGGTCAGTGTGATTCCATTACTGGGACCGAGACTCCTGACTTGGAAAATAACGAAGAGATAGAAAATTGCCACGGAAACTGTGCCATTGATTTAAATGGAAATGTATGTCTTTTGGTGCCTTCAATATGTAATAATTTTTAGGATCTATATATTTCCTTGTAGTCTCATGTTTTTTGTTAATTTTGATAAGTTGATTTTTTGTTTGTTTTTTAAATTTATAGTTTTATCGAAACTACACTTAAGAGTACTTATTTTGTTTCAGATTTATTAACTTTCTGGAATTGATACAGATGTGTTTTAAAAATTTTGTATTGCTTGCAGTTAAATACTCATGTGTCAACTCATGAATGGTTGGATCCATCACATCAGTTACATGTCCCTTTAATTGATGTTGACAAGGTATGCTTTTTTCTTTAACATTTTGCTTCAAACTTAGCTCGACGAGGTTTTTCCATATTTTAAGTATTAAAATATTTTGATGATTTACAGGCTATTTTAGCTGTAGCAAAGCTGCATTTGTGCCAAAATTACATATTTTGAATAATATGGCATTATTTTTTTATTTTTATTTTTTCAGCAGTTATCTTTGGCCTAAGTTGAGAAACTATAAGATTAATTTGCTAATAACGGAAAATGTTCTGACAAAATGAAGATGTGTTCCCCTCTTGTTTATGGCTATAGTTAAGGAATTTTCAAATAAATTTTATAATGCTTTAGCACTTGTCTGTTGCTGGTTAGTTCACTGTTACGAGGCATGATAGTTTCCTCTACTAAATTCTGTTTTTCCCTACTTTCCCTCTTCAGGTCCGTTGCATTATAAGGAATATAGTTAGAGATTGGGCAGCAGAGGTACTGTATTTCTTTTGTTGATTTCTAGGTAGAAATTTAGCATCCACAATTCCAAGGCTCTGTGTGTTCCATCTATAATCATATTAAATACAGGGGCAGAAAGAACGTGATCAATGCTACAAGCCTATCCTTGAGGAACTTGATGCTTTATTTCCTAACCGCTGTGAGAAAAGGTATATTTTATTTCTATTGCTTGCCCTCATTAGTGTGTTATTGTGGTTTCATCTTCTCCTTATATAACTACTTATTGCATGTTAATAGTGCATGAGAGTAGTTTTTTTTTTGATGAATTTTGTGTGAGTAGTTTACTATGTCTGTTTGACAGCCCTCCTGCCTGTTTAGTTCCTGGTGCTGGACTTGGACGGCTGGCTCTAGAGATCTCAAGTCTAGGTATGATTATAATATAAGATTGTCACAGCTTAAACTTTTTATGTAATCCTAAGCAGTACCTAATGTTTCTAATATGACTAAAACAGGTTTTATAAGCCAGGGAAATGAATTTTCATACTACATGATGATATGCTCAAGTTTTATTCTTAATCAGTAAGAATTTCTTGATAGTCAATGATATTCTGTTCCGTTCAATATTTCTTTTTCTATGTTCTTGTCTTAAGAGGTTTTGCCTGGTCTTTAGTGCACAGAGAGCTGGTGAGTGGGAAATATATCCATGGATACACAGCAATTGTAATTCATTGTCAGATAGTGACCAACTTCGTCCTGTTTCAATACCAGATATTCATCCAGCTAGGTATTCATTTTGCTCTAAATTAATTTACCAATATATTTAAACTTTTATTCATGCATCACAGTAGTTGCCCTTGCCCCATTTTTCTTTTTTTATTGCAAATATTTATACTATTTTTACACTTTTCTGCGTGATAATGATCAAAACTGAGATTGATGTAGCAATATTTGAGGCATCGATTAAGTCTTTGATTACTACATGTAAAGTTCTGCCATGTTCCAAAAAAACTATTAATTGTGTTTGTTAGCGTACCTAAGATTAGAGGTCTTCGATCCTTGCCCGAGCCACATGACTCCCCTTAAGAGTTGGCTGTGCTACGTGGTTTTTGTGAATGTTGTGGTTTTTGACTTGAACCTTCTCGATGCTGCAATAACAATTGTCAACTTAGAGGAAAACGTTTCATTATCTTCTAGATCTAGATAAGATCTATTTTGTTATCTTTGGAACTGCTGTGTGGTGTTTTTGGCAAGTGATACTCAGTTGAAAGGGTAGAATGTTTTACATGAAAAGAGGCAAAAAGCTTTCATATGCCGAGGTCACCTTAATGTCAAATGATGTTAGAATTGTGATTGCAGAGTCTTGAGGGAATGTGATATACTCATTTCAATGCCATGTGTTCAAGTATGAAGTTGATCAATGTGGAAGGCAGTAGTCTCTTAATTTAAGTCTTGACTCTTAACTAATGTCAAACTATTTGGTTTAGCTAAAGATTTTAAAATATTTGGCTAACTAGATAAGGAAACAAACTGTTCTTTGTCCCCATTTTTGGCTGTCATGAATTTCAATATCATCCGGCTTTTTGTGTATTGACTCAGAAAAAAAGAAAAATAATAGATGTTAATGGTCTTTTCTCGATAACCATCCACTTTCTTGCAAGCAGTGCAGGGATCACTGAAGGATTTTCGATGTGTGGTGGTGACTTTGTTGAAGTTTACAGTGATCCAAGCCAAGAAGGTAGGAATAGTGTAAGTTATATGCATTATCTTTTATGTATATGCGCTGTAATTTGGAGTTACATGCCCTGCCACATGTGGTGGGGCATAATAAGCGCACCATAAAAAGATGCAGGTAGCTTATCTGAGATTTATTAGTACTTTATATATTTCTAGATTTATTGCATTTTAAAATTCTTTATATACTATTTGTCCTTGGACATATTTAAATGGTTGGTTTTTTAGGCTCTTTTATTGGTCATAAGTACCATGAATTTTTAATACTTCACGAGCCTATCCACTAGTGCATGTACACACGGAACCCTTACTGAGTAATTTGTGGGACATGCAGGTTTCTGGGATGCAATTGTTACCTGTTTCTTTATTGATACTGCACACAACATTGTTGAATACATTGAAATCATATCAAGGATATTGAAAGATGGTGGAGTAAGTTCCTCTATCCATTTCTCCTATCTATTTGGGTAAAGATTTCCAATTTTCTTTTGTTCCTTTTGCTTCATGACTCCCTTGATAGAAATTGATTGGTGGATAACAGGTTTGGATAAATTTGGGTCCACTACTGTATCACTTTGCAGATATGTATGGGCAAGAAGATGTGAGCTTTTCTTTTGTAAAATACATGCACCTCTAAGCCCAGTCTTCTTCTAAGGTAGAATTAACTGTATAACTTGTCATCAGGAAATGTCTATTGAACTAAGTTTGGAAGATGTGAAGAAGGTTGCTTTGCATTATGGATTTCAGTGTGAGGTAATGTATTGTATATTTTGTTTGCATTAGTATCTCTGGCTGACCCTGAATATATAAATGGGAAAATTATACTGACGTTCCAACTCTGTACTTTTTCCTTATCTATCTTATATTTCAATATGAGAATAGGTTTGTTTGATTATGCGTTTTAGAAGTATAATTTTGTCATTGGATAAAAACACGGGTGAATGTAATATTTTCTATGTAAATTTGACCTTTTTTCTGTTTCTGACTACAGAAGGAGATGACCATTGAGACTACATATACCACAAATCCTCGATCAATGATGCAAGTAAGCTTCTCATTTCTTCAATGGGTTCAGCTCTTCTACTTTTAGTAAATTTTAATGAAAAAAGCAATTGTTGCAATGGTAATGCTTATCTTGGGAAAATCACCAGAGTTTTTAGATTTACCAAATCTAGTAGGAAAACTATTTTTTTCGTCGGTTTTTTTTTGGTGAACTTAGTAGGATTGCTGTTTACAATATGAGTTGACTCATGTTATTTCAAAAACAGGGAAAAGGTAAATTTTAAATTTAATATTACAGCAGGATCATTAAGGTGTATAATGTTTAAATGAGAGTAATAAAAGTATAGCTTATTATTTGTTCGGAAATTTACTTGTACAAAATAATAATAATACATGTATTACATGGTCCAATAAACATTAGTAGAAACCAAAATAATAATGCATGTACAACCAGGATTGTGATACACAGCCATGTCACTCCATGAATTACTTCAAGCTATATAAAGGTTTTTTTTTTTTTTTTTTTTTGCAGAAATTTTTAAATTTTTAAAAAAGTTATTTTGTTTTTTGAATTTTTTAAATTTTAATTTTTTTATTCTTTTTTTATTTTTTTATGCAGAACCGATATTATGCTGCCTTTTGGACAATGAGAAAGCAGGCCACAACAGGAGAAAAGAATGCCCCTACATGATCAAGTTATTACCCATTTTCACATGGTTCTTGCCTAGTTCCTGCTTGAGTGGAACATTGTGAACTTTAAAATACATACAATTTGCCGTGCTCATACTTGAAATATATGGTAATTTTTTGCAGTTACATGATTTGAACAATGTACAATTGTTTGTGAACCATCGTTTTTGACAGATTCGAGGTCTTTTTCTGATTCTGTGCAGAGTTTCATGTAATCATATTCGATACCAAATTTTTGTTATTAAAAAAATAAAATAAAATAAATCTGTGCTTTTGTTTTCAATTTTTTTCTTAAAACTTAATTTATTAGTTCGGAGAGAGGAAGGGGATGTTGGCATCATAATACAAACTGTCAAATTGTTTATTTTTGAAAATTATATATTATATATATGCATAATATTTTTAACTGTGTCTGATGCTTATTTTTGTAACAAATCTGATTGTATTATAGGTACACCAATAAATTAGATTTACATATATGGCAAAGGCTTTCTATCAGTTGGAACTTTAATGGGCATTATATATGTATGCTGATCATCCTCATAGTTGTCTACAGAACAATTATTATGAAGTTTAATAATAATTAAAAGCATTAGA
Organism: Ochetophila trinervis; assembly: GCA_003254975.1. Taxonomy (NCBI): domain Eukaryota; kingdom Viridiplantae; phylum Streptophyta; class Magnoliopsida; order Rosales; family Rhamnaceae; genus Ochetophila; species Ochetophila trinervis. The sequence continues at coordinate 76,424 of QANX01000896.1, read as the reverse complement.
CTGCATTTTTTTAATGGCAACTGGCCAGCGCAGGAATCGTTTTGGCCAATTAACTGAAAATCAAATATCCAAGAAATTTGAAAAAAAAAATGTCAAAGAAAATCTGATGCAGATAAAATGAAGGCCACAAGTCCCTCTCCCACTTGGCACTGTCTAAACCAATCAAAAGTAAACAGAGACATGCAAAATGGCAAGTGCCACGTGTCAAGCTCCCATTCAAACTCATGGATTTCATAGGATGAGATATTATCACTGTCCAACCTCCAATCCATATAATCAATCTCCCACTCCCCCCAAAACCAAAAAATCCCATCTTTGGAGCTTCTCTTCAATGGCAGCAGAAATGGCCCTTGTAAAACCCATCTCCAAATTTACCAATCTGTCCCCCAAGTTCAGCAACCCAAAGGGTTTCTCCTACTCCAAGTTTTCCACCATTAGAATGTCAGCCACTGCTCAGCCCTCCACCAACAACAAACCCAGCAAGAAAGCTGCAAAAACCACTGCAATCAAAGAGACCCTTTTGACCCCCAGGTTTTACACCACTGATTTCGATGAGATGGAGACTCTTTTCAATACTGAGATCAACAAGAACCTGAACGAGGATGAGTTTGAGGCTTTGCTTCAGGAGTTCAAGACTGATTACAATCAGACGCACTTTGTGAGGAACAAGGAGTTCAAGGAGGCTGCTGATAAACTCCAAGGACCCTTGAGGCAAATCTTTGTGGAGTTCTTGGAGAGGTCCTGCACTGCTGAGTTCTCTGGTTTCCTTCTTTACAAAGAGCTTGGAAGAAGGCTTAAGGTATTTTTTTTTATACTGATTTTCTTTGTTGTACTAATTGGGTTTTCGTAATTTTATTTGTATTGTTTTTGTTCTTTGGCTTATGTTATTTATCCAATATGGGTTAAGAATTCAGGGCACGCACAGTGGTTAATGACATTTTAACCAATAGAAAAATTACTTCTTTTAATAAATGTACGTACAATTTTTTTACTTATAAACAATGTTAATTGAGGAGGCATTGCTTTATTTACTTGAAAATGGAGGAATCCAATATTATTATATCAAAATATTCTTGAAAACATTCAACTAGTTTCAGAAAACTTGAGGGATTAACGATTTGGGCTATTGATAATTGCAGAAAACCAATCCAGTGGTAGCTGAGATTTTCTCTCTCATGTCCAGAGATGAAGCCAGGCATGCTGGGTATGCACATGTTTTACTCCTCTCTCATGTTGTTCTATTTTGATGGTAAAATAGTGTATTTATACAGAGATTGTAATATAGTTCTGCTAATTACAGGTTTTTGAACAAGGGTTTGTCTGATTTCAATTTGGCACTGGATTTGGGGTTCCTGACAAAGGCCAGGAAATACACATTTTTCAAGCCAAAGTTCATTTTCTATGCTACATATTTGTCTGAGAAAATTGGTTACTGGAGATACATAACCATATACAGACATCTCAAGGCCAATCCTGAGTTCCGGTGCTATCCTATTTTCAAGTATTTTGAGAACTGGTGTCAAGATGAGAACAGGCATGGAGATTTCTTTTCTGCACTGATGAAGGCCCAACCCCAGTTCCTTAATGACTGGAAGGCAAAGTTGTGGGCACGATTCTTCTGCTTATCGGTAATAATTGTCGATTACTTTATACATAATGTTCATGTCTAAGTTTGATGTTTGTAGAAACCTTGGTTTGAGTCATCTTCTGCTATATTTGTTACCATTAGAAGGATAAAGGATCAAATTTCTGGTATTGCTGTCACCAATATGCGCAATACCCATCCAAGAAAATGGTGTTCGAGAATTACGATTATTAACCTTGAACTGTTCAAAACTTTCATTTGTACAAGATTGTTCATCCGTCCTAAGATTTTTCGTATTTCTCTGAAACTCACAAACATGATCTGCAGGTATATGTGACAATGTATCTCAATGATTGCCAACGAACTGCTTTTTACGAAGGAATTGGACTCAACACAAAAGAATTCGACATGCATGTTATTATTGAGGTTAGCAGAGTTCATACAATTTGCTCCTTTTAAGTATTCACATGCACTATCTATTCATGTAATAAAACTACAACTTAATCTTGAATTTTCAGGAGAATTCTGCCTAATATAGATATTATCTGTTTCTGTCTGCTAGAAAAATCATTTACTTTTCTCAAATTTTAGCAATTTGAAATTGTAAAAGAGAATCTCACTAGTCTAGTCCATAACAGTAGCACTAAAAGTCTATTTGTTCTGTTTGCAGACAAACCGAACAACAGCTAGGATTTTCCCAGCTGTGCTGGATGTCGAGAACCCAGAATTCAAGAGGAAATTGGATAGAATGGTCGAGATTTATGTGAAGCTGCTTGCTGTTGGGGAGACCCAGGACATCCCATTTGTGAAAAACTTCAAGAGGATACCACTTGTTGCTGCATTGGCCTCTGAGCTGCTAGCTGCATATCTAATGCCACCAATTGAATCTGGATCTGTCGATTTTGCAGAGTTCGAACCGGGACTAGTTTACTGATTTTTTTATTTTTATTTTTGCTCATCCTTTGTCACATGCAAGTTTAGGACCAACTCTGTATCAAACAGTAGCAAAATGTTATTGAAGAGTCTGCTTGTATTCTTGTAATGATAGAACAGATTCATGTTAATGTAACCTAATCATGTATGTTTTCCTTATTATGCGATTCAATTTTACTGCTCCCCCGGTTTATAGTTCATATAACTTCTTTGCAGTGTACTTTTTTTTTTTGAGAACCAAAAAGATTTCGATAAGCATTACTTGTAAATCACCTTGGAGAAATAGAGAAATTTACAAAATAACAAAAGAGAGAGAGAGAGAGAGTGGATTAAATCTGTAACTACAGATACAATTGAATTGACCTAACTGATTTAATATACAGCTGGAAGTTAATTCCTTCAGAAGGATTGAGCATATCCTGTGCATCAATGCTTACAGATCAGACTGTCGTATTCAACTTTCCGATCAATATGACGCTGAATTACTTCATTCTGATTTAGCCCTTGCTTTCTCTTCTTTTTGTGGTTTAAACATCAACCTGAATGTCCATACAGCAAGTAAAGTTGCCTCTATTGGGGCAAGCCAGTATACGAGTACATGCTCCTTGGTGATATGATCACCGCGAGCATAAGCCCATCCTATCACCTACAAAATCAAAACGGTTTTAACTCATTGATATTTTGCTAGCTAAAGCTTACCAGATAACTAAAATAGGAAACACAATTTCTATAAAGATCAATAAATGTTAATACATACAGAGGCCGGGTTCATGCAGCCGCCTGTTAGATCAGAGCCAAGTATCTGAAGAGTCAACTTAGATACACTTGAGATCCAAGTCTTCATTAAGAAACTTCCTGGGATTTTTCTGGAAAGCCCAAGAGAGATCATAACAATTGCAAAAGTCAGGAACCCTTCTGTTAGTGCACCTCTATGGATATCAACGTTCAATTGTGGTCCAATGCCTACTTCAGGAAAGGTCTGAATTATGAGCCTGACCCCAGTAATAGATCCAAGTACCTGGAACAGATATAGAAGACATACACTAAACATGAGGATAGGGAAATAAGTGAACTTCAATAAAATAAAAAAAGAATTTAGGAATAAGCTTTATTTTTTCTCATCAGACTATAAAATATGTAAATAAAAAAACAGGAATAAGTACATAGTAGTTTAGCACTGGCAAACTAAATCATTTACTCCCAAACAATATAGCTAGAAAAAAAATTCTAGTCAAATGTCATGCATAATGGTAATAATTCTTCAATCAGTTTTCAACCTCAACTCTTGCCATAACTATTTCTGCAGCTACGTCCTTAATCAAAATCAAAATCAAGACTGCAGGAGGACAGAAACCGGAGGGGCTGGTAGAACATTATGTTTGAGGCTAACCCTATCTATTGCAATTCGACAGTGAATTAAGTTAATAAATTTTACTCTTTGACTGCTCACAGTACGAATTCAGTAAGAACACATATGAGAATGGTCCACCGTCTACATGCTGCCTTGGAAATAATAACTAGAGTAGTTGGATGTTATGCTGGTTAATATGCTAGTCATCACATACTGTGTTATAAACTGTATTGTATTAATAAAATCCTTAAAATGCCACTGGCTGACATTGACTTTGCACTTTGATCATTCAATCTAGTTCTGATTAGCCGGATCACAAAAAACAAATCTCATGGTAGTCTATTCAAATTTATATATGGTTTAAGCATGGGATTTAATATATAGTTTGCAAATATATCTGATCAATATAATTTTTGATGGGTTGGTACATTGGGGACAAAGAAATGAAATCATGTTTCACACTTCAAGTATCCATCAAACCTCTACCATAATTAATCCGTGCTATAATTGACATGAAAACTCTATTGTAAACCTGCTTCTATATTTCCCAGTGGGTTCAGGAACTTTGATCAGCACTTCACTTATTCATTTGGGTGCCATTTATTTATGTGTTTAATTTTTGTTTTCTGCTACTAAACTGTGTATAATTTGCTTACTTCAATTGTTTGTTAGTGTTAATTAGTGGTAGTTACAATTTATTAGATACATCAAGACTACAAATCTTAAAGAAAATAAAAAAGGACAATTTCAAATTGTGCTTCATTCCTTTCTCATTTAGGTTTATAGCTAATTGAGATGTCTAACTGACCACTAGCTAATACTAAAAAACAATTGAAGCAAACAAATTACACTCAATTTAGTAGAAAAAAACAAAAACAAAAAGCAAAAACTAAACATGTTTCTTTACCTTGGTAATGCCTAACTTGTTTTTTTTTTTTTTTTGTTTATGTATTTTGCAAAGCTTGTAAAACTAAGGAATATAAGAAATTTCAAGGTTCTAAAAAGGTTTCCTTTAGAAGAGCTGAAACATTAGATTCAAAGCACCCTGTTTCTTTGGGAAGAGTAGTAGTATTTTCGTATTGCTTATTTTTATTGTCTTTTCTAATGAAACGAAACGTCAGAAACCCAATCCAGACTCGAATGGCAAATTGAAAAATTATATTTTTAACCGTTCACAACAAAATGTAGAGAGCAAAGCAAAACCAAAAGGTAAATAAAACCCATAAAAACATATTCCAAATTATCTCATTTTTCCCACTGTTTCTATCAAACCAAACAACCACAAAAACGAACCCAATTCAAAATTCAAAAACCAAAAAAAAAAAACCACAAAAAAATAAAAATAATAAATAAAAAATAAAAAAATACCTGGGCTGGGATTCTGGCACCAACTGTAAAGATGAAGCGACTAAAATCCCCAGAGAGAGCAGAAGACAAAACGGTGAGGGGATTATAAGCACCACCTTTGGTTATCTTTCCCAAGAAAGCAAAGAAGAACATGTTGATAATATAGAGAACAGATTTGATAAACTCACCACTGTGTTCATGACCCAAATCCAAAATCTTGTAAACAAAGATCTTAATCAAAGACCCTGTCCAAGCCCACATGAAAGATATTATGAAATCAGAAACAACCAAACCAATCCCACCCATTTTCCTTTTTCATGCAAATATTGATTTGGGATTCTATTTTTTTCTTTTTCTTTTCTTGTGGAAATGTTCCAAAGCTGAGAAAGTTTATTAGGAATCTGAGTTTGCATTATAGGGGTGAAACTGATATTTTGTTTTTTGGGGGGGTCAATTAGAGAATCTGAGTTTACAGGGATGAAATTGATATTTTTAATTTTTTGTGCGACCCGCGACGAAATTTCTTCGTTTCTGAACTGTTTGTCGGATTCGGAGATTCTTTTTGTCGCTTAGAATTTGTTTTGCTTGGCTTCCCACTAAACTCACGCGCTCGCGGACTTTGCTATTTTTGAATAGAAAAAAATGATTTGTGGCGCGTGGCTATTCATAAATTGACACGTTGGAGTCAATGGTCGTCAAACCCGACGACATATATTCGGATCGTTTTGGTGATCCGACCATTTTAATTGGTCCGGTCGTTCTTTGCGCAATAACGTTATTACGTGGCAAGTTCATGGAAAATGTTGTATGGAAAATTACAATACCACCCCTCTGTTATATAATTTTTAATAAAAATGTTTTGAATAAATGTAGAGTTATCAAATTAATCAACTAAATTTTTAGATCTAATGATGTATTATTATTTTTGTCTTATATAATTGTAGAAAGTTTATTAATTTATAAATTATTAATAAAATATAGCATAATAAAATACTAGTACCTGCAGTATTGGTCAAATAATTTAGTGTTCCTTTAACACATTCATTTTTAGTTTTTAGTTTTTGATTTATAATTTTTAGCTTTTTTTTTTTTTTAAAACAAAAATTTATTTTATAATCATTTTTGTTTTTGATTTTTGAAAAAGAAAAATTAAAAACTTATTTGATAACAATTTTTGTTTTTGGTTTTTTATTTTTATTTTGTATAATGTTATTTATAAAATCTATACTAAAAATTCAAAATTAAATTTTACATATAAAATTCACATTAAAAATTCAAAACTAATATCTAAAATGTCAAGTACAGATTCATTAATAAAAAAAAATTTAAAAATCAATTATAAATTCTTTAAAAAATAAAAATAAAACTCAAATAATTCTAAATATATGTCAAAGCACATATAATTTAAATTTTACAATCTTTTTAAAGTATCATAAAAATTAATAAAATATAATCTAATGTTGAAAGGTGGTCCAAAGTCGATCTGAAATTCGATCCCTTACTTGATTGACATTTGTGTACTGTTTTCCACATTTTGTACATTATCATCATTAATAATCAATAATTCATCATTAAACTCATGAAATAATGTATCCTGATAAGCATGTAGTTTAATGAAGCTGTGAATCGTACAACATGCTGTAGGTATATACGTCTGTGTGCGCATGGGATATGGAGGCATTTGTTTTAAAATTGCAAATCGAGCTTTTAGCACTCTAAAACATCGCTCAATGACATTCCGTAGCGATGAATGCCGATAAATAAATAGTTCTTCTTTACCTTGAGGTTGTCGTCGTCGACCCCTAAAGTCACGTAGGTGATATCTTTCTCCTCGGTAAGGTGATAAAAATTCAGGCATATTTGGATATCCCGAATCAACAACATAATACTTATCTATTCAAAAAACATATTGTATAAATATAAAGTTAAACGATATTTAAATAAAATTGTAAAATAAATATAAATATTTTAATAAATACCTTCTGTTGGCAACGGAAATTTATTATCGGGATTAGAAATACACTCTAGTAATACTCGAGAGTCATTAGTAGTTCCTTTCCAGCCAGACATAACAAATGTGAAACACATATCAAATGAACAAGCACACATTACATTCCATGTAGTATTTATTTTTCTACCACGAAATGGAATTTGTCGATCTTGTGGAATGCGTGCATCAACATGAGTTCCATCAATAGCACCGATACAATTCTGTAACATAAAAAAAAAATAAGAAATATATATAACATAATTAGATTCATAATTTTACAAAAAAATAACTTAAAATTGCATTATAGAACATTGCAATATTGAAAAATTACCTTGAAAAATGGATAATATTTTGGATTGAATCTAATCTCAGGAGGAACAACATCAGAATTAGAAGGACAAATAAGTTCTATCCCAAGCATGCAGATCTTTTTTAGAACGCGACTGAAATATTTTGAAATAGTTTGTCCTGAATGTTAAAACCTTTCAGCTGCCAGATGATTCCTTTCATTATGAGATATGGTTAATAAAAAAATTGCAACTTGTTCTTGAACTGTCACAAATATAGAGTTTCTCATATTTGTCTTACTTTTTAACTCTTCGCAAAATGCTATAAACACATTTTTGTCCATTCTAAAACAATCGTAGCATCTACTTTCATGACCATTGAGTAACTCTAGTACATAATCGTGACCTTTAAGTAGAGAAGTTCTACATGGTCACCTTAAAGGTTCTATCCGAGCATACTCATTGCAAACTAAACATAGAAAAGTAAATATAAGTTCATTATCGTCGTCTTCAAACAAACTCAACTCAACGTCATCAAAATCCATATGCACTTGTTAAATGACATATATTTAAGCAAAAAAAATAACATAAATAAAAGCACATATAAAAATGACATTACAAATATTGTTCAATATTTAACTATCAAGCATAACATATTGTTTTCAAAGATCAACAAAAACAATAAACATAACCTATTGTTCCAAAAATGTAATCATAAAATATTCAATAAAATATGTCAAACACAACCACAAATAAAATTACAAACTACGGATGAAATCTATTTTCCTCTTATCAGGCATGCGTTAAAACAACTTCCTCCATGACACATCATCATGCAACAACTTCGTAGCTTTTGAATAACAATCTCCATCAATATCATCCAATGAATTCAAAATTTCAAAACATTGATTCATAAGTTTTTCATCTTTATCATTTTCCACTGAATGATTTGCACAACCATCATTTGTAGATGAAGTAGATACACCAACTAGTCTATGCTCAAGAATTTCATTTCTCTTTTTTGCACTCTCAGCATATACATCAATGAAAGACATAAGAGCTCCACTAATATTCTCTCTTTTTCTACGAGTTCCTTTTGAACTAGTAGATTAATTTATCTTCCCATCAAATTTATCCTATTGACCATCACCATTTACATTCATTTCACTAGTATTATCATCTTCAAAGTCTGAAAAAATTCTTGTAGACGGACAAGAAAATTCTCCAGTTGCTATTGTATCTCCAAAAATAACTTGCAACTTTTCATAGTGTGGACAACCTTTCTTTTTGAATTTTTTTGCACTTTTATTTGCCTATAAAAAAATATATCAAATAGTTACTAAAATACAGTCATTTTATCACTTTAATTGAAACCAAAATAAAATAAAATAAATATTTATACCTTTATCAGATTATCCCACACCGTTTCTTCTAAAGTGATAGTCTTTAATGCTGGATTCCAACCAACTCCAGTAGTATCTTTCAATAATTTCTTAAAATCCTTATAAGTTTTCTTTAATGAATGAAATTTATTCAATTGATCGTGAGTGTAATTATGCCCACGCCTAGACTGGAGTTGACTTCTGATGCAGTTCCAACCAGATTTGAAAAATGTTGTTGTTAAACGGTTATCCTTAATAACTTCCTGCTCCATCAATTTTATATAAATGGTTTTATTATTCTCAGGCCATGTTAGTTCTTTTTTCACCTCATCATCAATATCTTTACCAAGATTCATATTTGATTGTTCTTTTAAAATTACTAGAGAAAAAATTATAGTTAATTCATTTAAACAAGTAAGCTCGTTACTAGTAATTGGCATAAAACCACTTATAGCTAGTTCATTGAAATTTGTTATTGTTAAGAAAGTAATTGGCAGTTCGGTACAAATAAACCACATTACCATATTGGTAAACAAAAACCACTTATTCGAAACAATGACCTCTCTCTAGCAACAAGATATTAAATAAATCCTACCCAAACAAACTTATCTCACCAAAAAATCTAAACTCTTCTCAAATCCTAAAGCACCCATAAAGAGTTAAGAACAAAAGCAAAATGAATTCCAATCAACACATAAAAAAAAAAAAAAAAGGGCAAAACAGGAAAAGCCAAAAAAAACCCCAAAAAAAGAAAGAAAGAAAACCCCAATTTTTTTATATCAATCAGAAGAGCACATTGTAGCAAAATTGTGAAACCCCAAAGCAAAATGAAAGGAAACCCAAATCACAGAAACAATAAAATAAAGAATCAAAACCTGTTCAGGAGAACTGGGAGAATTATTAGCAAGCAAGTTGGAAAGGTCAAGGCCTTTGGAAAGGTCAAGGAAAAGGAAGAGCAGCAGCAGAACCAATCACCACAATCACCAATCAAAGAGCTTTCTAAACAACAGATTATAGGGGGGTGCTTTTAAAAATACCAAGCAAAGTTGTTGCTTTCAAATTTCTGGTGCCTTTGTTTCCTTAAGTTTCTCTCAGAAAAGTGAGTTATATATGTATATAGCTAAAACCCTCAATGTTAACAAAATTATTTCACTGTAAATGGAAAGATGTAGTTCACAAATACTCAAGAGTTCAGAACTAATAGACGGTGATATCGACTTCAACTACAAACCACAAAGCAAATGCACCCATAAAACTTGAAATTAGAAATCAAATTGATTTACCTTGCCAAGCAGAGCATTTACCTTGCCAGCAGTGATCATTTAAACAGAGAAATGACTTCCTGCAGCAGATTACATAGTTTTATGCACTCCAATTATAAAACTTTTTAATAACACAGTTTGTTTATCATTCATTTTCTACTTGTTCTCAGATACAATCAAAGCAGATGATAAAACATAAAAACCAAGATAAAAAAGAGAACATAAACTCAAACCCATCAAAAAATAAGTAAAGAAACCTGCATATATATAATCCCTCATCAAAAAACATAAAAAAAAAAAAAAAAACACCAGTAAAACACACTCAAATCCACTCAAACAATGAAAATCCATTACAAGTAAACCAGAGCAAGACATGGATCTACAAGACACAGATCACAGATCTAGAGCAACACACACACACACAGATGCACGCATAGAAAAATCAAAACCAAAAAAACGACAACAAATAGAAATATCAAAGATAACTTGTGATAGAGTCTCAGATCTATGATTATGAGTACCTAGCTGCGAAGAGTTTCGAAGCAAAGAGAGCGAGCACACCCCCACAAAATCGAAGATGGTGAAGTTTCCATTTTGGGGACGCCGGAGAAGATGTATTTGGACGAAAAATGGTATCGAGGTTGAGGAAGAGAAGAAAAAATGAAAACGCAAAATAAAAACGGAAAAAATGAGTTTTCCTTTTTTTTCTTAAAATTTTAAAAATGTTTTTGAAAAAAAAAGAACCATAAATGGTAAACGATTATCAAACACGTTTCCGTTTTTTGTTTTTCAAAAAAATCAAAAATAATAATGAAAAACGAAAAACTTAAACTTAATCAAACATGCTCTAAATAAAAAATAGGTAATCTTCTTGGGTAATTTAAAATTTTTACAATTACTATTATAATTTTTACATTTTGCATAAACTTTCATGTGAGTTGCATTTTCTCTGTGATTATTTTTTTTTACAAAGCGTTTAAAAATGTAAATTTGGATTGCCCAGCATGATTCGAGTCTAAAATTTCAAGTTCCGAGTTTAAGTTGAGATTTTTAGGGATAAAAAAAGATTTTGGGCTGGATTAGGCTAATATTTTGAATCTTTAAGCCCAGTGCTCAACTCTATGAGTATCAAGTAGGGCTTTGGACTTGAGAATCAAGCTTGAACTTTTTAAGCCAAAATTTAAAATTTAATTTAAAAATACTATTTTTATATTATATAAAAATATTTATATGAAATAAGAATATAAGAATAATACTAAATTAAAATAAGAATAATAAAATTATAAATTAAGTATGTGGCGTTGTAAACACTCGGTGCAAGATTTGGTGGTCTCCTTTGTGCCAGTAGCACGCAACCAAGAGTATTCTAGCCTATATACTTAATTGAAACTGACTGAAAATGAATTTTATTGACTGAAAATAAAGATTACAAGATTTTAACTAGTTTATTTACATAAATTCAAAACTATGAAAACTGAAAACTAGAACTGAAAAATACAAATAACTCTCTTTCAAAACTCTATTGATTTTTCTCTAGGGAAAATTTTTCCGATGAAATGTTTAATAATTGTATATAATAATAATGTATTGACTCCATCTGGTACTCCTAGACCTATTGTTTCATCAAATATAGGTATACCATCTTCGTCCTTTTTAACAGCATAAATTATTGAGTTTTTTGATTCTTCAGTGAGGTGTTTTTCCCACCAAGAGTGTAAAACTCCAGTGAATCCTGTAACTAAGAGTTCTACTATTTTATTTTGTTTTAAATCATAATTCTTTAAATAGCAATTAGCAGTCATTGACATATGATTTAATTTATTAAGTATTTCTTGTTCTGATAAATCATCAATATTCCACTCATATAATTTATCTGGAGATACTGAAAATTGGTTTTTACAAGAATTTTCTTGTATATCTAAAGGTAACTGTTTAGGTGTCCAATCTTTGGTTGGTTTTACATATTTCTTTTTAATTCTTTCTAAATTTTGTTGTAATTTTTCAGACTCAAATTCACTAGTGGTATCCGGGTTGTCATGTATTACTGATAATGAAGATGTAGATTCTTGTTTTGTTTGTTGAATGAGTACATCTATCTGTTTTATTTTTAGTGAAGGTTTGTTTTTTAATTCAGGAAATTTTATTAAAGGTGGTTGGTTTGTTTTAGTTGGCTTCTTAATATGTTGGGTTTCTTTTACTTCTAAATTTTCTAGTTGCTTTCCTATTGTAATTAAACTTTGATTAGTATAGTTATTCTGTTCAATTATTTTTTTAATTTCTTTTGACTGTTCTTGTTTTTCATTATGAACTTTAAATGGTGATGCTATTATTGGTGTATTTTGATGTGTTATGATTATTTCTTCTGGTGGAGGTGTAGCAGAAATAATTGTTGTTTTATCTGATTTAATCTATTTTTCTTTTGTTAATATAACTAAAGATTTTTCATAATGATTTTCTAAGAATTCAAAAAATGGTATATTGGTTTGTAATTGAATCATTAACTGCTTCCAGCTTTTCCAAATTCTATTTTTTTATCCTTTTCATACTTTTGTCTATATCTTAATAATTTGTCTTTGTTAGGTGATGACATCATTTCTGTATCTAATTTTTTCCAACTAGGTTTAAATTCTTTATTAATTGTATTTAATCTTGGGTCTATGAAATCAGATTCTGTAGGTGACGAACTACCTTCATTTTTATAGACTGGCTGAGTTACTTGTGCTGTTGTTTGAACTGATTTTAATTTTAATTTTTTAATTTCTTCCTCTAATTCTCTAATTTTTAAATGTTGTAATTCTTGGTCTCTTTTTGTTGAATTTTCAGTTGTTATTGATTCTATCTTAGGAGTATGGCTAAAAGATCTTCTAGATGTTGATGCAGATTGTCTAGATGATTCAAATGTTATTTTTAGAGTCCCGTCTAAGTATTGTTGTATGTGATCATCAATTCCTAGAGTATTTTGTGCTGACTTAATTCTTTGTTCATTTACTAAATTCCATTCTGATAGAAGTGTTATGTCTGTCCAATTTATTGGTTTTGGTACAGTGATTTTTGTATTTTTTTTAAAATAATACAAATATTATAATTCTTATATATTCAAAATACATCATAAATTTAAATTCTAATAAAAAAATTATTAGTTTCATATTTCAATTATAATAAATTTGGTCTCAATACATATTAAATAAATATACTATTCAATTTTATAGCAATTTTTAAAATTTAGACTAATGATTTATATACATATCTATATATACATAATATAGATAATTAATTATTAATTTTTCATCATTTTTTGCTAATTTAATAGACTTTATAATTTGGACAAATGGTTATTTAAACATATAAAAATAATTTAAAATAAATTATATTGGGCAGGCCCAAATGGTAGGCTTCAGACATGTGAAACGGATAGCCCAATAGGTCAAGTTTCGGGCTGCATCTATACTAAAATCTAAAGTTCGAGCCCAATCCAAAACGAAATTGGACGGTTTTGAGCTCGGCTAAATTTAGATTGATTTTTCAAAAGATTAATAATATTTTGAACTTTTTTTACATACCTAAAAGCGCTCCAGTGGCTCATAATTGAATTAAAATTGATTTGGTTTAGACTCGTTCAAATTCGGTTCATTTGAAAAATAAATCAGTTTGAATGATAAATGAAACTCATAAAGTATTCAGGCCGATTTTTAATAACTCATGAATAACTCATGAGTAGCTCGAATTTATACTATATATATAAATATTTTATTATAAACTTAAACATATATAGTTTTTTAGCTCATAAATAATATTTTTTTATATTTAATTAATATAAAATAGATAAAAACAATGAATTGTCTAAGTAAATTAGTGATCCAAAAAAACTAAAGGTTGAAGTTCTTTAGGTCAAAATGAGCGGAACCAAACTAAGTACGAGTTTTTTTGTGAATGAATTGAATCAATTTTGAGTAAAGAATTTTCAAATTGTGAAGTCAAGAAAAAGCTTGATCAACTCTCAAATTATGGGTACTTGAATATCCTAATATTTGGCTCAGTTTGATTTGGCTCATCTAGACCTTTAGTTTTTAGGCACTATATATATATATATATATATAGTTTTATTATAGTGATCTATTCTACTGTGGGCTTCTATGAGCTCCTAGCCAAAATTAGTTTAATTTAGATGCAATTTAAATATTTTCACTATTTTTATATAATTAGCCCATTTACAAATATTTATTCTTTTTTAAACTCGGCTTAATATATTAGCAATAACACTGAGTCTATGACAATTTTCATATTGATTAGGGATCTAAAAGTGAGTTGCAATAAGAATGAAGAAGAATGCAACGTGTTTGAGAGATATAAAAAAATATCATGTAAATTAGAGAAAAAATGTTAAATATGTATTAATTTTTTCTAGGAACCTATAGAAACCCACAATAGTGTTGCCCATTATAGCAAAATTTTATTTCTCTCTCTCTCTCTCTCTCTCTCTATATATATATATATACATATATATAAAGTTGAGTCAAAATTTAAGCCAGCAAACAAATGAACTCGAGTAAAAAAAAATGATAAAAAAAAATTAGAGACTCATAAAATTGTTGTCAAATAACCAATGCCTCTTAAATATTATCTTTAAGAACTATAATTATTTTATTTGAACCACCAAATTAAACAATAATTTTTATTTTTTCGTTTATTGGAACTTTTCACTCATAAAATTTTATGAAAATAAAATGAAATTCCAAAGGAAGATTATTTATATGAAAAATGAAAATGCAGTAATAAATATGCAAAAATCTTAAAGTATAGGGAAAGTTATATGTAATTTATATTTTTATCTTTTACAATAAATTTATACAATCTTAGTCGCAAAGATTGACCTATTAGATTAGCTTGTATCTAGGGTAAACTAAATAAACAAATTAATAAAATATAAAGTAGATCTGGGAAAATATGCAAGGATAACTAAAGTTTGGGTTTTAAGAAAAAGAAGGGAAAATAATAAGTATGGTTTTCTCATTTTACCATGAAGTAAATATATATATATATATATTCTGATTTTTCAGAATAAATTGTTAACTTGTATTGTTTTTCCCAAATTAAATAAACAGTTTAACCATTCTTACCAGATAGGAAAAATAAATTGTACATTAAAGGACAAAAAACAAACAAACAAACTGCATCTTGTAGAAATGAATCAATCAGATTTAACTGTAAAAATTAATTCAACAAAAAATATATGACATTTGAAAAAAAGAAAAAAATTGTGCAACAGCATTGTGAAGTAAATCTATGAACCCATTATGTCACATTGGATACCATCACTTCCTTTGCAGATTTACTGCATTATTTGAAAGCAAGACATTTACAACAACATTGACTCTAAAATCTTTATGAAGTGTAGATTCAAGAAAATGACCAAATCCTCAATCTTTCCCAGGATTAACCAGCATTGATGTGATTGTGCTTAACCTGTGTTTTAGAAAACCTAACAGCTATCTCAATTTGCTAAACTAATGTAAGTAAACTACAAAAACACGAAAAAAAAAAGAAAAAAAGAAAAAGAAAAAAAACATATAATTATCTGCTTTCAGGATGTACAGGCCTTAGAAAGATGTGTAGAAGGCAGGCAACCAAACCTGTGATTAGAAAAAAAAAATGTCAACAAAAATAGAACAATAAAATCCAAAAGAAACCTGTAAAGAAGAGAATCAACAATTCTATTTCATATGTTGATAGCACTAATATATGAGCAAGAATGCTATTGGGATTTCAAAAGTTGAATTAACATCAATCTTGCACAAATATTTTAGGTGAAAAAACAATGCAGACCACTTATGGAGTCTTGTTGATTATGCTTGCTGGTTGACAAAAAAACGTACAAAGGAAAGCAAGCACTTTGTTAATCTTATTTATTATAGTTGTAGTTTAGAATAATACAAACTAATGAAAAAAGAAAATACGAATATACATATATATATATATATAATTTAAATTCATGGAACTAAATTAAGTGCTCAAAACCACACACGGAATGTATATAAACAATCAAACAAACACAAACAATGTCCACATAAGAAAGGAAAAAAATACCTCTATGTTTGAGTAACTGTTGTGGTTTGATGAGAGCTACTTCCATCATCAGTTCCTTCTGTGGTTTCATCCAAAGGTTTGCTGCTTTCAATTGATATTCTCAATGTGTCTCTTGCAGGCAAGCTTTGTGCGTACTCTCTAGTTCCTCCATTGCCATTAGCCAAGCTTTCCTCAGGTTTTAAAACTTCATCTCCACCTGTAAAGCTTTGTGCTGATTCTTTTTCTTTGGGTTCAGCGGGAAATATTGATTCGAAAGATGGTCTTTGTCCCTCTTCTATATTCTTGAAATTATCCTCGAGATCATCATAGTCCAAATTACGCAGAATATCTGGAATTGGAAAACCACTGTCCTGGCGAAGCCTAGTTCCCATTTCAATATCAATTTTCTCCTTTGAGCTCATAATACCTTCTACAAGATTTGGAGATGCAGGTCCCACTTCCATTTGTTCATCCTCCTCAACAAAAGATCGGAAATTAATCATTGAAGGTGGTGTTTTAGAGAACAAAGTATTTGCAATGTTTCTCATGCTTCCCTTGCTATATGGGTTTTCCTTCTTATCATACCGGTATCGGAAGTTCTCATATGTCGTCTGTAAGGAAATCAGAATTAGGATGACATCAGATAACCATGTAACTGAGACACAATCAAACATGCAGAGTAAGGTACAGCTAGTGTGCTACTTTTCATGAATTTTGAGAATAAAGATCACCTGGTTTGTGCATATAAGATAAGTGTGGAAAGCTGTGAGGCCACCAACAAACCAGAAAGCTATGAAGCAGTAAACTATGAGAAAATCTGCAACGATATCATGTGCCATGGCTTGCCAAACATTCCCATGTTCCTCAATGACATTGATCCAAGTAAAAATGAAAACATATATGCATAGGATGGTCGACGTTGATATGAACATGAAAAAGAAACGGTAGTTCCTCTGCATTCAAATCATTATGTCAGGTTAGTTTCTAATGATAATTAGGATTATACAATTTGCAATGTATATGGATTGAAATTGCAGACACCCACTTTGCTTACACTAGAAATATTTATAGGGCTCTTATTGTGTTAATTTTGCTTTTGCAATCATGTAAAATAGTTCTATTGTAATTTCCAATAAATAATGATAATCAATATCCAACTCATGATTGATTAAATCAAGCAATTGAAATTGTTAACTTCATTCCCAAAATGTTTAAGGCGTTAAAAATTGGGTCCAACAGTACAGATCAAGCCAATATTATGTTTACATTTAACAGTACTCATTTGCAACACAAAAACTTGGCCACTTCAAAAAAAATCAAATAAGATTACAAAATTGACAAATGCGATATCCAACTTGTGATGGAAAAAAAAAACACACCGCTACTGAAATACTATAGATAATGCTGAGCTTCAGTCCCCCATTTACTTCCTATCTCATCCAGCTACATTGCGTTGACATGATATAAAAGCCCTCTAATTTGTTCTACCACACTATCTAAATCTAAATCCATGGAAATTCATTTTCTTGTTTCTCCATAAATTCCAAAACAGGTAATATTAAGAAAGCTCATACGCATTTACCAAATTTTCATTCTAAAGTAAAATTGGTTCCATCCAATTTGTTGATGGACTGGCCGGAACAAACATAAACATGGAAAATAAAATTAAATGCTCTCAGCTTCATTGTATAAAAGGAAAAGGAAAAACTTAGAACTTACTAGTCCAATGCACTGACCAACCCATGGGCAGTGATGATCAAATTTCTGAACACAATTATTGCAAATGGAACAATGAGAAGCACGAGGTGGGCGATATAGCAAACAAGTGTCACAGTACTTCACTTTTACAGTGTGGCCACTCACAGTGACCTCCTTTGTTCGGGGTAGTTTCAAATGAGGGGTTCTATCATTAACCCACTCCATCGAAGGTGTAGGTATATCATTTTCTTCATCTGGTTCTGGAGGACTTGAATTTCTAGGAACAATTCCAGGATCTCTGCTAGAAGTTATTAAGAGAAACATCAAATCCTGCACAATGATGACCGAATTGTTAGCTTATGCTTCAAAACTAGAAGAATGAACCACTGTAAGCATAGAGTTCCATTTTACCCTCAATCTTCCACAAAAACTAAAAACTGAGGGCATACAACTTAGCCATATGCTGTCATATGATTAGCTTAGTACGAATGAGAAAACATTTGGCAAGGAGCATTAAGTGACGCTAAGGTAAAAAAGTAACCCCAAGTATGGCTTTCATAGTGTCTGATGGCACAGATCTAGAACCTCAAAAGAAGTTATAGGGAGTAGTAATATTGAGAAAGATGATAGAAAATTAAGATTACTAAAATTAAACCCCATAAAGTTTGTCTAACAAAAGTCGAAAAATAAGTTGGTTAATGATAATTATAATAATAAGCTTAAGAAAAAAAAAGTTCAATCCCATTTTGGAATTTGTTTAGGCATTTAAGCGTAATTATGGATGACCAATCCATGTGAAGATAAAAGAAACCAAATGCTTACCACCATAGTGAGGATTGAGGCTACAATGAATACAGGAAACCAATTAATTTCTATCTTGTCTGTGATATTTCCTATTCTCAAATAAGCCTTTATACAAAAGGCAACGGCAGGGCCGCCAATAAGCATTATGGACAGAAACATAGATGCTACATCAGGACCAAACATCAATCTCCCACCGCACAAAAATTTCTGCATAACAAAGGGAAAGCCATATTAGTACAAATAAATCCATCAAGTGCAATTGCTAAAGCTGCAATTTCTTTATCATCTCTCATCAGTTTGTACACACATTTTGGGTGCCAATTTCTTTATAATTCCTGATGAACATTCTTGATTGAAATGGCAGTTCACTAAGATATTATTGTATTAGACAGATGAAACATACTGAATAGTTCAGCCAACTGCCAAACCAACAAGAAAACCCACCAATTATCAACTTGTTTATGGAAATAAATTAAAAGTAACAAATGAGTGAATCTAGCAAAGAATAACCTGTACTTGAAAATACAGACACAAATAAATCCCTAAATCCTACCTATCGCCATGAATTTAATGTAAGTAATTAAGCTGGACTGCAAGCAAGAATGAGTATCTCTTTCTCACAGATCATGCAATATTCTAAAATAGGAAAATAAAATAAGCTTTACCTAGAGATATTAGTGCTGATAGGAATATAACATAAATAAGAACCCAATAAAATAGAGAACCTAATCATGACAGACAAAAACAGAACAAACAACCACCTAATAAAGAAAGTAAATGAAAAATGCCACAATGAATCACAAGCAAAGAAAGTGCACAATTTCCTAAGTGTGACAATTTCATAATTTTCTATTCCACAAAAAAAATAAAAAATAAAAAATGTTCAATTCAAAATGCATCACCCAATTCAATTAACGATCAAATAGTAGCATTTGGGAAAAAAATAAGAAAAGTAAATCCAAATTGCAAGGGATAAAAAAGAAGAGGAAAAAAGAAAGAAAGGAAAGAAACTCACATTGCTTCCTTTCCAAACTTGGTAGAGCCTCTTGGGTTTTTTCTTTTCCATTATTAGAACCTTGAAGAAAGAGAACCCAGATTTTGATTTTTCTCTTCCTGATCTTGCTTATCAGAAATCCACTTCTTCCTCCTCCACCAGAAAACCCATAAAGATTTCAATATGAAATTCAAACCCTTCCAACAAAAGGGTCTTCTTCCTGAAACTCAAATTTAGCAGCTAAACAAAAAAATGTTCCATTTCTCTCACTTTGGTTTTGTTTCCTGAAAGATGGATTATAAAACCAAGCGAACAAGATTCCCCTTCTCTGTGTCTCCCTCATTTATTTTGTTAGTTTTTGTGTGTGTGTGTGTCTCTCTCTCTCTTTCTCTCTCTCTCTAAAATGCTGGCAAGTTGGCAACAAAACAATGAGTTCGGGCGGATGTTTCAATTCCTCGCGGCTTTCACGCGCTTAACGAACATTTCATTGAAACAATTTTTGCTTTATTATACCATATTATTCTTTTAAAATGTCTCTTTTTTTTTCATTATTATTATTATTATTATTATTATTATTTTCAGTTTAACCAACTGGACCGTTTATCAGTTATACAGCCAATAATTTGTTTAGCTCAAAATTTGGTTAGCCAAAGAAACAACTATTTTTCTCAAAATTAAAAAAAAAAAACAATATTTGTTTGGAAAAAAATTACATTTTAATATTTTTTATAATTGTATAGCGTAATTTAGAGAATATAAAATTAATTTTCACATTTGATTTTCCTATTTCCAAAACATTGTATTTTACTCCAATTCTATTAAAATTAATAGAATCCCTCTCGGTCACATATGACTATGTGACCCTCTAATTTTTTATTTTTTATTTTTGCAGATTTTTTGAAATATTAAAAAAAATAAGATGAAAAAAGTTTCACAAAAAATATATAAGATACAAAAAATCATAATAATTTTATTTAGCAATTTAAGAAAAAAAAATTAATGAATTTTTTTTTAAAGATTTTATTAATTTTTTTTAATATTTTGAAAATTTTGCATAAATTAAAAAATAAATATTAGAAATCACATGATTAGCATGGAATATTTTATACACGATTTGTATTAATTTTTGACAAAATTAAAGTAAAATTTAATATTTTAAAATTAAAAATATCAAATATCAAAATTAATTTTACAGCTCTTAAACGAAATTATGCAATCATATTTTTTTTGGATGAATAATATTCTGCAATTATTAAAATATATTTTAAAAATTATGTAACATTAATTTTAATGTTACACGAGGCTGACAAAGGTGATTTCATAATTAACTAATTTTTTTTTTTTGCAATTTCACATTTTCTGTAATCTTTATAAAAAAATAAATAATAAATAATACATATTGAATGTATAATTTAATTGATAACATTTTGTTTTTTGGTAAATGTAATTGACGACATTTATATGAAGATAAAATGTTTGTATATATTATATAAAGCTTGCAAAATGAAGACATTGCAATATTATATTCCAGAATTATTATATTATTAATGCCATTAAATAAATTAACCAAAAAATTTAATGTTTAGCAAAATATATATTTATATCATTTTATTATTCATCAAATTTGTATAATATGCTAGAGTTTTGTCCAGCATTTTCACCAATATATGAACGTGCTGTCACATCCAATTCCTGTCTGTAAACTTTGTCTCCACGCGGTCTTTGTTTTTTTATATTTTATTTCCTTAGCTAATATTATTTCTATCCTTCAATTACATATTGTTTTAATCTTAATTAAAAAACAAATATTACTATATTTGATAATAATAAAATATTTGATAATAAAATTGATCGAGTTAATTGGATGCATTCGGAGGTGGATCCACCAGGCCCAACTCATGGCTCCAAAAATTATTATTATTATTATTATTATTTTACTATATCGAATACTTCTTGACAAAAATTGCGTAAATAAACTTTTTTTTAATAAAATTAATATTTGTCTCATTCTTTTATCAATCTAAAAAGTTACTTTGTCCCTTAAATTAGATAATTGATAAATTTATTAATTAAAATATTTGATGCTACTCTGTATAAATATTTATGTTTTTCTTGGTACCCTTTGTTTAACCATATTTAATCAAATGTATTATGCTCCATTTGGCTTTTGATATTATATTTTTCCGCTTGAGTAACTAATTTGGATTCGAACTTTTTATTTTTAATATATGAATGGAAAATATTAAGATTTGAAAATTTGTCTCCTCATAAGTGTCATATTGACATATTTACATTGTTTAGCAAATAGATCAACAAAAAAAATAAGAAGATAAAACTAAAAACTATATATATATATATATGTGTGTGTGTGTGTGTGTGTGTATTATAGGTAAGAAAATTCAAACTAAGAATTATTGTTTGAGAAAGTAGTGGCTTTTTCATTAAGTTATCATGCAGGATTAAAAGTTTGGTTAAACTAATAATTTCTAATGAATCTACTGTTTTATTTTAAAAAAATAAAATAAAAATAAAACTATTTTTTATCAAGGCAAAGAGGCTGATAGTGGTATGCAATATTTTACCAATTGATTCTTCTAATCATATATAGACAACAAAAAGCATAAGATAATAATAACAATTAATTTTATTTCTCTAATGAAAACCAAGAAAACAAGGCAAAGCATTTGAGGGTGTAGTACAGTGGTAGGAGTCAGTCGAACTATCATATCTGTGAGTATGAAAGTTGTGGTTTGAATTTTAATAGTTCCATTTGGACTCATATATTCATCTCCGCTGCTATCGTATGAAAAAAATTGAAAGATTTTAGCAACACAGATTTTTATCGTGGACTTTTATCAAGTTAAAAAAATGCATAGATCTGTTCACTCATTAAATATCTTATGGGTCTATAATTTCATTATAGATAGATCATTTTTTATTCATTAAAAAAAAAAAGTAAATCCAAGATTGCGTGACTGAAACACAAATGAGCAATGTTGATGTTTTTTTTTTATTCAATAATATTCTTGTATACTACAAGAATAATTTTCACACATAAGGAAAAAAAAGTTCATATATAGAAAACAAAGATAGAAATAGTTTGTTGCGTCAGCAAAATGTTGTTTTAACACAAGTTTAACCACGACTTTTGCTTAGGAGATCAATGTTGTATTTGTCTCAATTTTTAGTAGCGGAAATACCGGTTTCGATTTGGAATTGGTTATGGAATCCCACGAAGACTATAGAGAGAGAGAGAGAGAGAAGGAAAAAAGAAAAAAGAAAAAAGAGATTAATTAATTAAGGGTGACATTGATGATTAAAGAAGGGGGGATTATCAAGAAATTAGAGGTGGTTTAATTGAATTTGGATTTTCCAAAGCAGAGAAATGAACTGCCAATCATGTAAATTGCAGAATCCCCCCCTCATTATCAAAAGCGTTTGAAATTAATTTTATTTCATTCGCTTATCACCCATAAAAATCAAATCTCAGAAAACAAAAACAAAAACAAAAGCATCGAAATTGAAATGGTTTTGATAATGAGTATTTGCGAATAAAAGAGATTAGATCGTTTTCTGAACGAAAAACAAAAACAAAAAAACAAGAATGAGTACAAGGAACAGAAGCCAAGTTTGGAGCGCCCCCTCGGTTGATATGGACACCAACTCTACCATGGCCCCCACCAAAAGACTCTACCAAGTCTGGAAGGGTAACAATGTATCCCTCTCTCTCTTTCTACACAACAAATCAAAGATTATGTTCTATTTAATTTATTTTATTAATATGTATATATATATATATATAGATAATTTTGTTGGGTTTTTTTTTTTATTAATTTGTCTTCGTTTGATATTCATCATTCATTTTCCATGATCTTCAATTGATATATATATATTTCTTTTTCTTTTCAAAAAAAAAAATCCATTGATTGAGAAACTCATGCTTAGAAATGAAGTAATGGAATTTTGTAATTTTGCAATATGGATCAAGATTCTAGAAGGTTAGGACAAAAAAGAATTGCTACACAATTATATATATATATATAAGATTGTGTTTGAGAATATGTTCCATATATAATTCAATGAGCAATTAAATCAATTTCATTGGTATTTAATTGAAAATATGGAGATCAGAAGTAAAATAGGTATGCATTGTACAAAAATTGGCTCCCATTTATTTAGAATAACTGATCTAACGTTTGCTCTTCGCCAACCAGGAGCCAAAGTGCTCTGCATGAT
The DNA here is from genome assembly GCA_003254975.1 of Ochetophila trinervis. NCBI lineage: Eukaryota > Viridiplantae > Streptophyta > Magnoliopsida > Rosales > Rhamnaceae > Ochetophila > Ochetophila trinervis. The sequence goes on along the minus strand of QANX01000896.1, from coordinate 52,492 downwards.
GAAGAGCTTTTCTTCACCATTCATGATTATAATAAATAATCAGTGACCATCCACAAATTTGATGATCACCTCAAACTGATTTATGCACTCATTATTATAATAATTTTAATTTTTTTAGCACGTCTATCAAATTCCTTAGATTTTATAGATAATCTGAAGTTAATTAGTAAGCCAAATATGTTATGTACGAAACAGCCAACTAGAGAAATTATTATTATTATTATTATTATTATTTTTAAGAATGATCTTGAATTTAAATTCCCTTTCTAAGAATATAGTTTCAAGTTTTTTCTTTCAAAATGCAATCTATGCATTAATCTATAAATGTTAGTTATGTATGATGCATAAAATCCACAAAAAAAATGAGATCGGACCAATTGATTTTTTTTTTTAAATGTATTAAACCTTAACTTTTGATTTTTTTTATATATTTGTTGGACTTTATTATTTTTAATAAAATTTAAGGTCAAAACTTAAATTCTAATTGAAAAAAAAAAAGAGATCATTTTGATATAAAACTAACTATATATATATATATATATCAATTTCATGGTGATTGTTTATTATAATGCATTAATTGATTAATTTTATGATGAAGCAAACTGACAGAGGTTTTATAAATAAAAATATATGGTCTCAGAAATTTTTGTGTGGAGGAAGAATTATGTTTGGAAACGATGCTGGATCACTATTTCTAACTTCGTTTCTAATCGGAGGACCTGCAATTGCATTCTGCATAAAAATGGTTGTGATGATCAACGATGACAATCCAAGTTTTGTCTTCCCAGTGCTAGTTGGGGGAATTGTCCTCACTCTTTTGGTTGGTAATTTTTAATTTCTTTCTTATTTATTTATTTATCATGGAATACTAGTTTTTCAATTCAAAATTATTATTCCAGAAAAAGAATATATAATTTCGATTTTTTTTGTCTTTTTGTTTATTTATTTCTGTTAGATTCTAGTTAGATATACATAATAAATTTACTTTTTAATAGTTTAAATTTTTAATATCAATAATAATTTAATGTAATATTAGAACTCAAAATTTCAGCATTGTAATCACATCTCCCATAAAAATACTAAAATTTTTAAGATTTTAACTAAGTTGACTTTGTAAGTTTAAAAATTGACTTTTTTGTGGTTTATATAATGGAAGTATGGAGGAGTTGAGGTAATTTGGAAATATTGAAGAAGTATTTTTGTCTGTGTTATTCTGAAAACAAACATGACCTGCTGAAATTTTTATAAAATTAATGTCACTCAAAAGTCTTTGTTTGGGCTCTGAAATTTTTATAAAATTAGATTTAAATCACACCATCATCCATTTAAAAACAAATTAAGACTTGTAAAGACTAAAATAGTCTACAAGTAAGGATAAATATTAGATATTAGTTTTAAATTTTTAAGATCAAATTTCAAATCAAAATTATTACGTGAGAAAAGAGAATTAAAATATGGTTTATATGGGATTTTCTTCCGTAAACAAGCTGAAGTTACAATTTTTTATTAATAAAATAATATATATATTGATANCTGCACATAATATATATCAAATCCAATATCAGGTCCAGTGAATTCTTTATAATTCAACTGAATTTTTTATTTTTATGTTATTTTTTTTATAATTTGTAATTTTAATAAATAATTTTTGTTTATAATATATAATTTTTTATTTATATTATATATATATTTTTATAATAAAAAATAATATAATACGATAAAAAAATTATATATTATAAATAACAATTATTTATTATAAAAATATATATATAATATAAATAAAAAATTATATATTATAAACAAAAATTATTTATTAAAATTACAAATTATAAAAAAAATAACATAAAAATAAAAAATTCAGTTGAATTATAAAGAATTCACTGGACCTGATATTGGATTTGATATATATTATGTGCAGGATTTTACATTTCTAATGATGACATCGGGTACAGATCCAGGAATAGTACCAAGAAACTCACACCTGCCAGAAGCAGATGAAGAATTGAACATGTCAACTCCGTCGACAGAATGGATTAATACAAAAACAGGAGCTTTAAAACTACCAAGAACTAAGGATGTCACAGTGAATGGTCACACTGTCAAAATCAAATTCTGCGACACTTGTTTGCTCTATCGTCCTCCTCGGGCTTCTCACTGTTCCATCTGCAATAACTGTGTCCAGAAGTTCGATCATCATTGCCCGTGGGTTGGCCAGTGCATTGGATTGGTAAGTTAATGCTAACAATTCTCATACAGCATGTAATTTAATTCTAAATTCAATTCTTACATGTTCAATTTATAAAACAATGAAATTGGATTATATATACTTTAATAAATATAATTAAAAAAAAACTATAAAGCTATTATGATCTAAGATTCATTTTGTTATTTTAGATTTGCTTAGTATTTTACTAGTTTTATATAGGCTATGAATGCATTTTTTTTTTTTTTAAATTAGCTATTGATTTTCATAAAAAATTAATAGAACATTGTGCATCAAAATGCCCTAAACTACTGTACCGATAATATTGTATACTTTCACCATAGTTTTTGAATTTATTTAATTGGTCTTGAAAATAAAATCGAGTCAAATACTTGCTAAAGCATTTTTAATAGTTAATGCAGATTGTTTTTTATATTTATAAAAAAAGAAAAAACACTTTTATGCTAATTCTTTTTTTATTTTATTTGGTTGGTAATAATTTGCAGAGAAATTATCCATACTTCATGATGTTTATATCAACATCAACGGCACTGTGTTTATATGTATTCGTGTTTTCATGGATAAACCTTCTACGAAGAGGGGGAAGCCTAGGAACAGCCATATCCCATGATATCCCATCGATTATGCTCATTGTTTACTGCTTCATTTCCATTTGGTTTGTTGGTGGCCTTACAGTTTTTCATTTCTATTTGATTTGCACCAACCAGGTATATATACTTTATTTAATCTTATCATTTATTGCTACTTTTTAATTTAATTTAATTTATTTTACTCGGTTAATGAAGTTCATATAAAGACGATCTGATTTTTTTATACAAAAAATTAGATTTTAAATTTTAATTTTTAATTTTTTATACTTGAGCTGGTAAAATTTTGTTATTTTTTGAGCTTTAATAAAAGAATTAATTATTAAAATTTAAAATTTTATCTTAAAAAAAGCCAGATTAATGTAGTACTTGATATAATATATATAGTGTCTATTAAAACAAATTCATCTAAAAAATATATATATATTTTTTTTTCAGACAACATATGAGAATTTTCGGTATCGTTATGACAGAAAAGAAAATCCATTTCAAAAGGGAATACTAAGAAATTTTGGAGATGTTTTCTGCTCAAAAATACCGGCTTCGATGATTAATTTCAGGGCATGGGTACCAGAATATGATGAACCTTTAATATTGGGATCCTTTAGGTCAGAAAGTGAAATGGATTACATTGGCTCAAAAGACCAGAAATTAGACCTAGAAATGGGAAATTTTGGGAAAGATGGTGAAATAGGAAATATCCCAAGTATATTGCAGAATTTGGATTACACTGGACTTGATGATGATGATGTTAATGAGGATCCAAGGAAGGTTGGAGATGCAATTAATGGTGAATTGAATTCACTTTTATTTCCAATTGGTCAAGAACAAAGACAATATTCACAACAACAAAGTTTCATGACCCTTGGAGTTAATGCTATTAATGATGATAAGAGGACTCAATAACTCTAATTTATATGTTATGATATAAATTAAATTTGGTTTTCAGGAAGAGAAAGAAGGTAGTGTTGCTTCTTGTTTGCTTAATTTGTCCCTTAACTTTTGATCAAAATATATATTTCAAAGTTTTATGGAAATGAATTATGAAAGTACACCCTCATTGTTTATTAAGGATATATATATATATAATTTTTTTCTCATTATAAATTTTCTGTTTGAAATTCTTTGAAATAATATGTATTTAAATGTGATAAAATTTTACATGTCTATTTAATATTGAATACGAATCTGGATAAAAAATTTTTAATTAAAAAATTACTAAATATACATACATACAACATCACCAAAATAGTATTTAATTTTGATCCAATATTTAATTTTTTAGATCAAGATGAGTACTTTTCTGACATGGGGATCGCTTATATCCCATTTTTTTATTTTTTATGTGAATATAAATGATTTAATGTCACATCATTCAAAAAAAATTATTTTTTTGGGTATAGTTTATTCTATATTTTTGCTATAGTATTTTAAATATAATAATATTGTATCATTTATTAGATAGGAATGGAAACAAATAACATAGAACAGATCCAAATCTACTTTTCTCAGCTATTTCTCTTTTACTTTCAATTTAATTGGAGGACCGACTGATCTCAAGTCATATGCAATGGACATTAATTGATAGTTTCATTGGAAAATTGAAGATTTATCCTACATAAAAATTGAAAAAAATTATTACATAAAAATTGAAAAAAATTATAAATTAGTAAAGGTTTTTGATTGAAATAATAATTATAAATTTTTTTGAGAGTCTCAATTGAAATCCAACCAAGCATAAAGTGAAAAACCCTTAAAGATTATATATTTCGAAATATTCATCTGCGCAGGTATGAACCATGGTGAAAAAATATTATGAAAATAATTAATTACTAACCAAGATATCTTAATAAAAATCAAAACAATCTTGTTACAATTTAGAAACCCTTTTAGAATTTATTTTTATTTATTGCTGGAGAAGAACCTCTTTTAGATTAATTAAGAAGCAAATTTTCTCTCTGTTCTTCAAACAAAGTACTTCATGAACTTGTTCATTGTTGTAGGCCTATTTTGAGAAGCTAAACCTTTTAGGTCCAATAGGTCCAAGTGTGTTTTTGGTAGCCGTCCCACATGGACCAGTCATCCAACCCAACACGATTACATGATGTAAATTGCCCATAGGAGGCAAAGTATATTCGTATAGGGAAATTTTGTGTTTGAAGAATTTGAATGAAATTTTTCAGAATTATAGATTAAATATTATTTGTTATAGATAATATTATTTATTATAAAAAATTACTTGTTATAGATAAATATATTTATTATGGATAAAATAATACTTAAAAATCAGTTTATATTATCTACAGTTTAACTTCAATGTAAAAGTTCTTTTGTTCTTTTTGCATCAATGCCTCTTAGCTATATTTTGTATTGTACATTACCACTTTAATTATAATATGAATTGTTTTTGTGAGGATAGTAAAATTGTAAAATTATTATTTCTGATAAAAAATTATATTATTTGAGGAGCAATATTCTGAACTTTTCAAATAATACTTTATGAAGAGATGTATTTGTTTGTTTATTTATTTTTTAATTATAACAATGGAAAAAGTTGAAAAATAAATGAAATATTAACAAAATGATCTTAGTTTTCAACATCCTCCAACATTATAAATTGGAAAAAGGAAAACAAAGAGAAAAATTATATAATTGTCTTTATTCCTCAGGTAGCATTATTTGGTAAATTTAAAATGTATTCAATTTAAAATAAGCTGAATTTTAAAAAAAATATTAAAAATTTAGATATTAGAAAAGTCTATATAAATTAATGAATATTCGATTCAAATTTTAAATTTTAATAAAACAATGTATTATAATTTATTTTCTACAAAAATTAAAAAAATGGGGAATATCAAACTGAAATCTTATATTTATTTGATTTTATTGATTTTTTTTTTAAATTCTCAAACAATTTATAAAATCAAAATTAAATAAACATTATTGCAGTTTAAATCATAATTCGGTGTAAATAATCGCAGACTCCTATCGGGTTAAAAAGATGTATTAGTCGGTCCACTCGCTAAATACATCCTAGGCCTATGACCCCGCTACGGATAGGTCTTTTTTTATTCAAAAAAAAAAAAAATTAAATGATATAGTTTAAACCAAAAATTTAAAATATTTTCCGGATCTATTAATAATATTATCGTAATTTGACTTTTGTGGCCCCTCCCAAATTGCAGCAGCCGAGCGGAGCGGAGCCGATACTCGACGGCTTTACTTTATACCGAAAATCCACACCTTGTTTTTCTCTCCTCTCTTCACGTTCTTGCAATCGGTACGGACATCTATTGGATTAGGGTTTCATTATCTTTGCTCAGATTAAGGTCTCTCTCTCTCTCTCTCTCTCTATTACTTTGCTCTCTGTTTTATTTGTATTCCTTCCTATATAATAATTCTCAAATTCTGGCATTTTCTTGAAAAATTTCCTTTTGTTTCGAATGAATTTGCAAGGGAATTTTCCCCCCGTAGATTGTGTTTGGATTGCGATCTAAATAGATTTTTATTGAGTTCAGATGTTAATTCGTATTGTGATCGGTTTGTGAACTTGAAAATTTTCGTTGTATATACCATTTGAATATATAAATTTTAGGATGTGTATGCTGTTGTTTATATAACGTACTAGAAAGAAATTCTAAGATATACCCATTTCATTGACTTGTATTTTGAAGTAAGAAAACGGAAAATAGTTTTGCAATTGCCTTGTACGCTTGGTTTTGTGAAGGGCTATTTATAAGTTTATCCGTATATTGGTGTTTATTTTTCAATGTGAAAAAAGTCATGATCTTGTTTTTGTCTAGAATAAAGTTTAACATTAGGAATTTACGTAAACTGAGAGTTGCAGAAAAAAATTATGTTTGAAGATCCCAACTATTTTGAGGCTTCAAGTAGGACACCAGATAATTTTGGATATGATAGTACACAGAATTTTGGATATGATAGTACACAGTATTTCTTGAGTTCAACTGAGTTCATTGGATTAGGAGTATACTAATCATGTAATAATAGGTATTACATCTGGTTTCTGGATCGAAACATCTTTTGTACTCTTAATTTCGTTGATTTTGAAGTCTTTGTTTTTCTGATACTTAAATCATTCTTATTCATGTTTACCATATAAACAGCTTATAGGTCGGCATATTGCTGCATTTTTTTTTTTTTTCATTTTAGGATAAGTATTTTTAACCATCTAGTTATAGGATGTCTGAACTTAAAAAAAAAAAAAAAATTGTAGTTTAACACATCTACTTAACTTTTCTCTTTTGCTTTATACAGAAACCAGCTGACGCTTTATTAAGAAAGTTGAGAGGTAGAAGTCAATTACTTACTAGAGAACGATGAAAAGCCCCAGCAGCTATGTGCCACCCTCTTATATTCCTTTGGGACAATCAGATGCTGAACCGGAGGTTGTTCCACCTGATAAAAACCTCCCAATTCATCATGTTAGCGATGGGTCACAGCAGTGGTCTTCTGGAATCTGTGCATGTTGCGATGATATGCAGAGCTGTATGCTACTTTCTGCCCTGTGACCTAGATTTATCAGAAGGAAAAATTATGAAGGTGCCTCATTGAGTATGAAAAAAAATAAAAAAAAAGTTTCTTAATCTTTCTGCTACTTTTGCTCTTGTTGTTGTAGTTGCAGGGGAAGAGTTCATAAGAAGAGCGATAATATAATTTAAACTATACATAGGCATCCCATCTTGTTTAGCTCAAAACTCATTTTCTAGTTAATATTTCAATGCATACTATAAATTATTTGGCTAGATACATCTAGTATGGGTTGTGGCTGAAAATGCTCTTTGTTAATGTTGATTATCAATAGGTAAAATAAATTAACTTCCTCTCTTACGAAAGGTACTTTTATTGGTAAGAGTTGCAAACCAAAGGATCAAATGGCAGCTTGGTGTGACATGTTTTGGTTATTATTTGCAACAGGAAGTTTTAATACAAAAAGGATATTTTTTGAAAATATCTGAATTTCTTAGTAAGTGTTACATGATTATATATGGTCTTTTGGTGAAGCCTCCACATTTTCATTTATAACAGATTCGTTAGTATGTTCAGTTGTGGGAGTTTCAGGAAATTTCATGTTAATGAAATATGCATATTTAGCCGAAACTGTCATCTGAATGCTGTTTTTCACTTTTGTTCAGGTTGTATAGGTCTATTCTGCCCTTGCTTTCTATTTGGAAAGAATGCAGAATTTTTGGGTTCTGGAACATTAGTAGGATCGTGCATGACTCATTTGATTATGTATGCACTTTTCTATACTGTCTGCTGCCCATTGACCGAAGGCTTTTTGTTGGGTTTACCTGGATGTTTCGTATCTTGTTATGCTTGTGGCTATCGTAGGGCCCTTCGGTCGAAGTATAATCTGCCGGTAAGACATCGTAGTCTCTCTAGATATTTAATTAGAAAAAATTGCAATGACATCTCCTGTGTGATTTTCATATTGATTTATGCAGGAAGCACCATGTGGGGACTTTGCTACTCATTTCTTCTGTCATCTGTGTGCAATTTGTCAAGAGTACAGGGAGATCCACGAAAGATCCGGCGATTCAAATGCTTCAAATCTAGATTTGACAGCTGTAGTTGCAGTGCCGCCAATCCAAACAATGGAATCGACTCCAGAGAATAATGCTACAGTGTAGCAAGATGATCATGTGATTAGGTTCGTCCATGGATTGTCAATGTATTGTACCAAGTTTCTTCTTTCTGTTACTACTGTTTTTTTCTTCCTTTTTTTGTTTGTTTTATATACAGTTTTTAAGATGATCTTGTTACGACTATAAGCATGTTATTGATAAGAGTGCTGGAGTTGAGGTTTATAGTTTGTTTACTCTCCAGCATGAACTATGAGGAAAAAAAAGAAAAAAAAGAAGAAGCAAAGTTTAGAAGTAAAAAATAGAAATAAAGTTCAGTCTATGTGAAGGTGGAGATTCATTCCTGTTGTAAAACGTGGTGGACTAAACCGTCAGAGGTTTTCACGTTTAGAGACGTTGAATCATCCATTTAAATGTTGATTGTGTTTTTGTCAAAATTATTTAAAGAGGCCAACATATTTATGAGCCATTATTGTAACTCTTTGATACAGTCAAGATCCTATTAAGTATATCTGACATTTGTTACGTTCAAATATAAAATTTAAAAGTTATAATTAAGTGATAAATAAATAACAAGTGCATAAATACGCCATCAAGAGTTCTGAAGACTCTAAATTATTTATTCATGATTTAATATTCTATATCCGAGCATGATAAATATTAAGTGTAATTTTTGTTTGGTGAAAGAAGCTTTGAATTAAAACCAAAGAAGAAAACAGCTAGAGGGCTTACAAATAGCATCCCAGTTGGTCACCTTCTATGACAGAGGTAACGTCAGTTGGCTAGGGAGCTCAAACATATTACATTCATTAACAACAAAAAGAGATACCATTTTTGAGAGAAAATTTTGCAAGGGTATCTGCCAGCATGTTTGAAGATATGGCATTCCAAGTAATTGACCAGTTGGAGCGGGCAAACAAACATTTAACTTTCAAAATATTATATCTAGAAATCCATTCTCCTGGATCAGTAGATGAATTTATCTCTTTAACAACATTAGCAGCATCCATTGACCAGCAAACCTCCTTCCAGTTGTTTTCCTTCGCCATTTCTGCCGCCCAAGTGATGGCTGCTAATTCCACTTCAAAAACAGAATTGCAGGCAGAGAGTTTTGAGGCCAAGAAAATGGGATTTCCGTTGCAGTCTCTAACCACAAAGGCCAAAGCTGAACCATTCTCTTTAACAGCAGTTTCTGAATTTATCTTCAGCCATCCAATTGGGGGAGGGGTCCAAAGCTTTCCTTGAATACCTGTTGGCTCAGGAAAATCATTGAAGTCCACTCCTAAGTTATCTGTCATACTAGAAAATTCCACAATTTGTGTCTCCAAAAGAAAAAGAACTCATGCAAATTCCAAAGTGCAGTAGAAGAGTGAGCTTAGAAATACAGTGCAAACATGAGGATCCAATCCTTTGAGGCAAGGTGCTGTATGAGGGTTTATACATATGTGAATCTGCTCCTGGATATTATTAGCTTCCAACCTGTCAAAGCAGCAGCCCCATTTGGTCCCAAATGCTAGAGCCTTATATCAGATGACATTGTTTAAAAATGTGTAAAGCTGATTCAACTTCAGCTTCACACATGGGACAACATAATTCTCCTTTCCCAATTCTTCCCATTAACAACTTCCTTGTTGGTATAGTGTTGGCCAGCATCCTCCAAAGAAAGAGTTTAACTCTTTCATGTATGTCCAACTTCCATAAATTCTTCCACAAGTGTGAGACTTGAGGATTTAAATCTCTTTCAAAAAGGAATTTGTAACAATCTTTGATAGAGAAAACTCCCATTTTGTTTCCCATCCAAATCAATTTGTATTCACATTCCACATCCGGCCATTGCAACTTCAGAATTTCATAAGGAGAATTTTCTTTAAAAACTTCTTCCACCAAATCTCTATTCCAAATATTTAAAGTTGGATGTTTGAATACTCCCACTCTTCGAAACACTTTCATTTCAATTCCTTCCTTTGCTGAAGGAATTTTCCCATGGATGTTTGGAACCCATGGGTCTTTCCATGGATCTATGGAGAAACCGTCCCCTAATTTAAAGCATACTCCAGATTGTAGACTTTTTCCAGCCCATACCAAGCTTTTCCAGACATAGGATGCTTCTTTTGAAGGCTTGTGGTTGAAGAAAAACTCCCCCCTCAATTATTTTGCACGGAATAAGTTTGCCCATATAGCTTTTTCACCATCGGCAAGCTTCCAGGTAAGCTTTGCTATAAGTGCCATGTTCATGTCCTTGGATTTCCTAAATCCAAGACCCCCATCCCCCCCCAATGTTCTGTGGCTGACATAAGCTGTCCCAAGATTTGAGGGCTAGGAAATCCGAGGCTCCATGATTTGTTTCCCACCAAAATTTCCTCACCATAGCATCAATATCATTGCAAATTCTATCCGAAATTTTGAAAGATAACATAGAGTAGCTTAGAATGGCTTGAATGACTGATTTGATCAGAGTTGTTTTCCCAGCCTTAGATAGAAAAATCTTATTCCACCATTCTAATCATTGTTGGACACGTTCTTTTAATCTCCCGAATTCTTTTGCTTTGTTTCTTCTGAGAACCAATGAATTCCCCAAGTAGATGGCATTTTGGCCCATTTCTTTGAAGCTTGTGATATCTAAAATTTTTCTTTTTGTTCTCCTGTAGGCATTCTTAGAGAAAAGAATATTAGTCTTTTCCAAATTGGCCATTTGTCCCAACCATTGGCAATAGAGATTAAAGTAATTAATCATTGAAGCCGTTTCTTGTTCCCCGGCTCTACACATCACCAATAGATCATCTGCGTACATCAAATGGGAGATCGCCGGTGCAGTTCTAGAGACTTTGATGCCATGAAGATTTCCTAAGCTTTCCTCTTTCATGAAAAGTCTTGAGAGGACTTTGGCTAGCGGATCTCCTTGGTGAAGGCCATGACTCGGGTCAAAAGAATTTGAGTGACTTCCATTGATGAGAATAGAGAATTTGACCGAGCTAATGCAGCTTAGAATTAGATTTCTAAAATTCTCTCCAAAACCCCATAACTTAAGAGCATGAATGATAAATTGCCATTTCATTCAATCATACGCTTTCAGCATGTCAATCTTCATCACTATCAAACCATCCTTACTCTTATGTTTTCGAACTTTGTGGATGATCTCTTGGGCAACCGCTGTATTTTCTACAATCCAGTGACCTTTGACAAAACCTCATTGGTTGGGAGAAATGATTTTTGCTACAATATTATTTAACCTCTTGGTTAAGAACTTAGTAACAATCTTATAAAGAAAGTTACATAAGCTTATTGGACGAAAGTGTTTAAAATTCGCAGCTTGGGTCACCTTGGGGATAAAGACTATAAATGATTTATTGACTATAGCTAGCACCTTCCCCAATCTGAAACATTCTTGAACAAAAGCCACAACTTTGGTTTTAACCGATTTCCAATATCTTTGAAAAAATATTCCAGAAAAGCCATTTGGTCTCGGGCTTTTTAAGGGATGGAGTTTCCACACTATATCTTTGATTTCTTCTTCCTTTGGAATCCTCATCAGCTCCACATTTTTGGTCTCATTGACATACGAGTTTCCTAAGCTATCCATTCTTTGGTTAAAGGATGGATGACTAGAAGTGAATAAATCCTTGAAATTCTTTAAAAAGTAATTTTCAATGTCTTTGTCTTTGAAAATCCATTTGCTCACCTCTTTTATTGCTTGAATTCTGTTTCGTTTCCTTCGGATGATGGTGCTCATATGGAAGAATTTAGTATTCCTTTCCCCGTCTTTGAGCTAGGTTTCTCGGGACTTTTGGCTCCAAATCATTTCCTGCCTCCTTCTTTGAATTCTCAAACCGTTTCTCAATTGAAGTTGTTTTGGCTCTTCTGTATTCCTTATTTGTAGGAGTTCCAGCTCTTCCTCCATTTCTCTGATTTTCCGATGGGTAGGATTCTCTGTTCCACTTTTTGAAAGCCTTGGTAGTATTAATAATACTCATGTTAATCTTGTGAAATTCCATCCCACAGCTTCTGTCTTTATTCCATGCCATGTGAACAATATCCACGCTGGAAGAATCGGTGGTCCATGCTTGGATGAACCAGAAAGGTCTTGATCCTGAAGGTTTATCATCTGTATTATAGACCAAAATTGGACAATGGTTTGAGCCTTCAGACCTAAGGTGACTGACTTTAACTGACTGAAAGTCCTCAATCCAAGACTTATCTGCAATTGTTCGGTCAAGTCTCTCTTAATAAGGGCAAGTCTTTCTTGTTTATTACTCAATGTGAATTTACTTCCACTGTATCCAAGGTCAATTCTTCCATGTTCAGTTAGAAATTGTTTTAGGAACATATGTTTTCTCCAAATGCTTTTTCCTCTGAATTTTTCTTCCTCCGAGATGACCTCATTTAAATCTCCAATCATGAGCCAAGGAAGGCTTTGAACTGAAATAACTTGACTACGATTATCCCAAACACTCTTTTTTCACTTTGATATGGAGTTTCATAGCATGCAAACAGGTTCAAAAGGGCTTTTCCTTTTCCATTTGAAACCTCTTCACTAATAATTCTATCAGTTTTCCATTTACAAATAAAATTAGCCTTATCAGACCACATCAAAGCTAAACCTCAAGAATTTTTTTTTGCCAACAATTGCCATATTATAGAAGCCCAGTTTTCGGCATATCCTAGCCATTTTATTTTTATCAGATTTCGTTTCAATTAAAAACAGAAAAAAAGGATGATGTTTTCGTACCAGACCAATTAAAAAATTTATAACATCGTTTTGCCCATACCTTTGCAATTCCAAGAGATGAGACTTACTGGAGTAGGGGGGACAAGAATTGACCCGTCTCCTCAGCCTAATGAAATCCCTGCTTTGTACTCGATGCGGATCTCTTATCGCCTCTGAAAGTTCTCTGATATGTTCTGGGATTTGTCTGTCTTGCCTATTTTTTCCAAGACTTGCTTATTCCATTTGAGTTGTTCTCTGATCCATCTGGATAGCCACTAGGGAGCCACTACCATCAAAAGGATGTTGTTTATTGTTGGGGGTTCCATTACTCATTCCTTCTGAATTTGTTTCCAAATCCGTCGTTTCCATCTGTATGCCCATATGTAAATTGCTTCCATTGAAATGTAACGGTTGATAGCTGACGATTTCATTGAATATATTCTATGGTTGACGATTTGCACTTGTGAAAAGCGTAGGACGTTTTAGGGAGACACCCCCTCACTGTGCTAGCTGCTATTTTAGTGAATTTGGGTTTGACCCAAAAGTGATCCAATTGCTCCATTTTGAAACCTTGGGCTTTTCTAATGGACGTGTGGCCCATTCCAGCAAATTCTAGCAAGTCTTCCTTAATCCTTTCCATCTCTTCCCTTTGTTGGGCTTTAAAATATGCAAAGTTGGTAACTGTTTCTGAAGCCCATTTGCCCAAAACTTGTGGGTCAAAATTAGTCAACCTTGCCTAATGAAAGAGGGCACCTTGCAGGTCTTCCATATGAAAAAGCACATGTCCATCCAAAGTCACAAGTAATGTGTCTAGCTCTGAACACATATTCCTAGCTGCAAGAAGCTCAGTTCTAGGATCCTCTTTATCTGTTTCTGTCAAAGCAGATTGACCAAGTTTTATACCTGAACAGCATAAACCATCTTGGAAAGCAATTGCGTTTTGAATTGCTTTCCCTTTTTGTGTTCCGATCTGCCGTTCCATATGCTCCTCTGAAGGATTAATGAAAAGAAGATTTCCGACATGTTTGGCTCGAATTCAAGGTCCATAAAGTTTTGCCTGGATGCCATTGCTTGAAGTAACCATCGCTGGTGAGCTTAGAAAGCATCGTCCGGTGACATGATCAAGCATTCCACAAGTGTAGCAAAAGTCCGAAAGCCTTTCGAAATTGAATTGTATCCAGACCTCATCCCCAACTGACTTCTCAAAGAAGAAACCTCCTTGTATCGGGTTCTCAGCATTAATATGAGCTCTAAACTTTAGAAACCGTTGTGAAACTACACATCTCTTGTTGAATGAGGAGCTGTGTATTTTTCCTATCTTGTTTCCCACTAGTCGCATTGTCCCCCCATGAAGATATCTTGGGGGTAGCCCGTGAATTTGGACTGTGAAGGTTGTTGTTTCAAAATTGATTTGATGAAGAGATGTATTTTCCTCCCATTCTTTTAGGATCAGATAGACTCCATTTAATGACCAGGGTCTGCCATTGAAGATGTGGTCTTTGTTTTTCTTTGATTTAACATGAATTTGAAAACATTCTCTTGGAGTTTTTCAATTTAAACTTTATTTTCCACTCTTCAAGCCTTCAAGATAATGCATGTGATAGTAAAGCGGTTGTATCTTGTTGTTGTTAGCAATTTTCCTAATAGAACCCATTCTGTATTGGAGCGATTTGAATCAAAGTCTGGTTGAAGAATTAAGGATCTTAGAGAGGCTTGTAGATCATTTACTTTTCTGTGTGTTCCCTCCATTTTGTTACATAGAGAAGAACAAAAAAATCTGATTTCTGGAAAGGAAGAAACAGATGGCAAACTCCAAAGTTACAAGAGATTGTCACTGTTGGAAAAGCAATCTTGGGATATGTTGCCCCTACCAAAGGGAACTTTTAACAAATAGCTTACGTGCGACTTCTATCCGGAAAGGAAACGTTGTTGATGGAAAACCTTTATCCAAACCAAAATTTTACAAGGAAAGGAACAGCAGCAGAATTCCCATGGATAAATGTTTTTAAGGCTTTACAATCTTTATTAGTTTGATTGCTCTTTGTTAATTATATTTTTAGTCCTACTATTTTATCTCAAATCTTAAAGTGGGTTTTGTATTTTCAATATTTTTGATTTAGGCCTTGAATTGAAATTTTTGGTTCCAATGTGAGACATTTACTCATAGAAGTTAGAGCATATATTATGAAACTTAGGACAAAAAATTGGCTCACTGTAAAAAATAATATAATTAACTTATAACATTAAAATGTAAAAAAATACACAAATCTATTTTAGTTTTTATTTCTGTTTCAAATGAATTTTCAGATAATAAAGATTATAAAAACAATTAGGTTTAATATATTTAGCTCCTCAAATATTATATATTTATTTTTATTCTACCCGTTAAATTTCAAAAAAGTGTCGCATTGTCTTTTAAACTATTGGTTATTTTTATTTTTTTTAATCACTTTAGTCAAATTCTTCAATTTTGTATAATAAATTTGGCAAAAATTTGACATACACGACATTTAAGAAATGAAAGAAAAAACAATTTTCCAATAAATTGATATTAATTGTGTATTCATAAAAATTAACCATGAAAAATGCATAATTAAACTAAAAGGACAACAATAAAAATAGTTCACAAAGCAATGTGATATTTTTTGCAGTTTCAGAATAACAGATATAAGGTAAGCAGTTTCAAATTAAAAAAAAAATTATAACAAAAAAAGAAGAAGAAAAATCAAGAGAGAATAATTTGACATTATGTTATAGTTGTAATAGTTCATTGGTAAATTGCTAAAGATTTTTTGTTTTTGTTTTTTTTTAACAAGTAATTGCTTTAGATGAGGTTCCAAATATATCTTATATAAGTCCATGTAGAAACAATTTAATGGTAATATTCACACTCTTTCTTATATAAACATCTGATTTCAAATAACTTTAATTATCAAAAAATATATCTTATATAAATTTTCTAAAAAATTATAGGGGCAAATTGAAAGATTGAAAAACGTTTTTGGACCAAATTGAAACGTGGTATCGTTGATAGGGACCTTTTATTATTATTATTATTATTGCAAATATTATCCAAACAGAGAGAAGAAGGAGGAGGTATGATTGTGAAAAAAATGAAGGAATAATGGCAAACCCTAGAAGGAGCTCATATTCAAACACAAACCAGAACTCAGAGAGCTCTTTGCATGGCCGTACCTTCTCATCTCTAATGCAGTTCCTTAAGAAACCCCATGCCTTCCCTTTCCTTCTCTTTATCTTTCTTTTGCTAACTTGGGTCACTCTCAGACTCCAGCACTCTGCCCACTTATCCTCCTCTTCTTCTTCTTCTTCTTCTCGTATCCAAAACCCTGATCACCATTGGACCCAACTCGATGATTCCCTGGCCAATCTCATCAGAATCTCATCTGGGTTTCCTTCCCGCATTGCTAAAGACAAGAGAGGTTGGTTGCTCAATCCCATCGCTCTTGCCCATGATTCTTCCATTTCAGGTATACCTCTCTCTCTCTGTAATAGCTTGCAGACATTTAAATGCTTCGATTTTCTTTTTGGGTTGTGCAATATTGTGTGATTTTCTAAAGGAAAACCAAGTGAAAAAACTAAAGATGTAATCTTTGTGTTTCTTGGGTCATGTTCTGTTTCAAGGAGTGTTGGGTGTTTCAGCCAATTCTAGCTTCTGGTTTTCAGCTGAGGAATGTGAAAAGAAAGAAAAAAAAAATTCCATTCGAATAGTTTCAGAGTAATTTAAAAAAAAAATAATAATAATAATTTGGAATCTTGTTGTAAATAAATAGGTTGATTGTATAATTTGGCTGTTTTTCTTTACTTGCATTCTTTGAGTATCTGAGGCATTGGAGTTGTAATTGGAGTCTTAGAATTGAATTCTGCTTCTTATATGAAATTAAAATGGAATTGATGTCAGCTTAAATTAAATCCAGTTAATGTTTTTTTTTTTTTTTAAATCAAATATGATTATATACGAGTATATACACTGTATAGGAATTCATGACTTCTTATGTTAAAAATTGCATCGGACCAATATTTGCTGTACTTTGATACATTTTGGATCACCTTAATTTGACAGAGTTTGTTTCTTTTGCAGGTGGAGCTGTGACTTGTACTTCGATCCATCTGGGAGAAATCCAACCTGGCACAATGCGGGGAAATCATAGACACTTTACCTGTAACGAGACATTTGTAATATGGGGAGCTAAAACAAAATATAGGGTAAGCTTTTGCTTTTTCAGAAGTACATATTTTGTATTACTTATCTTGTATATGCAACTCTAAGTTACTCAATTTACGTGCATGAGGATTCACCAACAAAAAAAATTAAAATATATGCATAAGTAGTTCCAAAACATAGTCTTAAAATTAAGACCTGTCTAAACGATGAATAATGTTTCAGTGATTGCATGATGGTATAAAAAGTTTAGAAGTTATCCTTTTATTAGCCATTTGCCTTGGGAAATATTTTATGCCATGTCAACTTCTTGCTGGTATAAATTTATTCTATAAGCTAGGTTCTAAGCTGCTTCCATGTCTATGAGGACTTCGGTCATTTAGGCTTCAAAACAATACTAAATGGACTTTGTGCATGAATCATTTTGCGCAATTACTGGAATCTAATTGTATTGAGAATTTATGTTTATGTATGAAAAAAGCTTTATGGCCGTCTAAGTAACTTTTGCAGTCTTTTTCTCTTTTTACGCTTACGACTGGCATATATGTGAAATGTTAAAAACGTCTAGCCTGCCCTTAGAACTAGCAAAAGAAAAAAAGAAAAAAAAAATCCTCTTAAAGTATCCCATTCGGTGTTTTTTTTTTTTTAAACTTTCTTTTCCAAGTGTGCAATGCATCAATATACTAGTTACATAAAGATTTCACTGTGCTGTTCTGTTATGTCTATTTTGTAGGGAATGAACTGAAGTTAAATTAAAAAGCTACAGTTAAAAATAAATTTTAGTGAAATATGGGATTTAATTTCTTACATGTGTTTTAACCAACAAAAGTGTGATCTGTTTTACGATGACCAGTAAAAGAGACAACAATGATCATGGAAAAAAAAAAAAATCAATTTCCCCATTCCATTTGAATATGGTGATAAACTTATGTAAGTTTTCAGATAAAGAAAAGGGACTTTAAAAATTATGAAAGTAGTGTAGATCTTTCATGTTCTCTCATATATTAGCCTTTTTTTACCTTTGTAAACTGTTTGCAGCTGGAGAACAGCCAGGTGGTTGACAAAGGTTATGCTGAAGCTGTAGTCGGTGCAGATGAGGTTGCCATTGCAGCTAGCCCAAGCGGAACAGCTCATGCTTTAGTAAACATGGATCCCCTGCGAAGTACGTTCTTTATAGGGTGCCAGGACAGTGTTATAGACTATAACAGCTCAACTAGTGATTTCAATGTTTGGAAAGATCTTTAAGGGGTTTTTTTTTTTTTTTTTTTTTTTTTTNTTGGTTATTCTCTGTAGTATTCTTTTTTGTGAATAGATTTCTTTTCTTTGCTTATAAAAAGAAACAGAGGAAAAACACATCCTATACGTTTATTGGCTTGGATTCTGAGACCCTTTTGTTCAACTTTCATAAACTTGTGATTTATACACCATGGAGGATTAAGATTATTGAGAATTAGCTTGTGGGATTGATTTGTAACTTAACAGTTAACAAGGATTTCTGTTTTGATGCTATTGATAAAGAGCATAAAAATCAGGAAATTAGGTTGTTTTTCTTAGTTCACAAGGGCTTGAACTGTCTCTACTCAACTGTCTTTTCCTTGTTTTGTTTCGATGTATAAAAGATTCAAACTGATGTATGTGTTTTATTTTATTAGGACTATATGATTTATGTAACTCTTGGGAAAAAAAAGAAAAGAAAGAAAAGAAAATGTATTAGTGACTCTTGGCAAATGTGTTTTATTTTGCTTACAAGTAAAGGACAGTTGGCTATTATCCAAAAAAGGAAAATACAGTTGGCTATTATAAAAAAGAAAAAAAGAAAAAGAAAAGGCAGTTAGCCCCATAAACAACCAAGATAACTGAAGGAAATTTCAATTTCACACACTTAGGTTTTTGCCATTTTTGGATCTTAACTAGCATGTTTAGATTAGTGGGTATGTAAACTGAGTCCATTAAGAAAGGCAGAAGTACTAACGAGAAGGAAAAATATGAATGAATTACCCAAACCCTTTTTGAGGATGGTGCAAAAAGCGCATATTTATATTATGTTTTACACCCAAGGCAGTATTTTTTTTTTTACACAATCCCTAATATAAAGAAGGTGTAACATACCAACTAACCAATTTTATTTGACAACACAAGTAGTTAACCAATAAAAAGTCATTGTTGACCAATTGAGCTTGTTTTCTCCCATGTTTTTTAGTACTTTTATGCCCTTATAAAAAAAAGTTTGAAGATTAAAATTGCAAACCTAAATACTTTTAAAATTCATGGATAATATATTAAATTAGGTAAAAAAAAAGAAAAGAAAAAGAAAAACACAAAATCAACATAAAATATAATATTAATTTAATAAATATGCCTTCTTTTTTTTCCCATTTAAAAGCAAGGTTTCCCACGCTTGAAAGCCAATTAAGAGCACAACAAGAAGTTAACTTGAACGAAATTCCAAGTGACATCAAACTCTGGATACTATACATACATATATCTATACTTATATATATATATAACATTCAAGTGTATAGAATGTATTACTAATCCTGAATTGCAAAGAGATTATCTAAAACCTGTCGCTTTTATCATTTTGCAAAATTAAGAACAACATGGAGAAGAAGGGATCAAGAAAGAGGTTGGCTGTGTTGGTTGGATGCAACTATCCAAACACAAGCAACGAGCTACACGGTTGCATAAATGATGTCGTTTTGATGAGAGAGTCTCTTGTGAACAGGCTTAGGTTTGATCCAACCCACATTCAGCTTCTCATTGATGATGATCACCATGGAAGCTCCTCTGTTATCAATATCATGCCTACTGGTGAAAACATTAAGAAGGCACTTGAAACCATGATTGATGAGGCTCAACCTGGGGATACCCTTTTCTTCCATTACAGTGGACATGGAACAAGGATTCCATCCATGAAACCAGGCAATCCTTTTAGGCATGATGAAGCAATTGTTCCTTGTGATTTCAATCTCATTACTGGTTTGTTTCTTTCTACTATTTCACTTTTCTCTTTGAATTTTGAGATTTCTCTATTTATATGCAATATATGCATGCCTAAAGTTTCAGCTGCTCTCACTTTTTGTATTCGATTTATTTGTTAAAGCAAGTACATACTTACAATTAATCTTACAATTAGTACATACTTACAATCTAATTTATTTATTTAAATCGGGTTATGAATCCTAATATTTGATTCCACCATTTAGATTGAAAAAACGATAACATCTGGCACAAAATGTAAGAAATCAAAAGTCAAGATTTTGTCTTGATCCAAATGAGCCTCACAGAGAGCCTAGTTATCTAAGTTGTGCATGATATAGGAATATTTATATCGATCTGTCATTTTAAGGAAGACTCTTATTGATCAGTACAAGTTTTTCTCTGTACTCCAATGTGTGAGTATGAAAAAAAATAATTATTCATTAAGGAAGACTCTAAGATGTATATGATTTTTTTCTCTCTACTCCAATGTATAAGTCATTCATTAATTATGTTAATTTGTATTTGATTTGTAGATGTGGATTTTAGATATTTAGTAAACCGGCTGCCAAAAGGAGCAAGCTTCACAATCTTATCGGACTCATGCCACAGTGGAGGCCTAATTGAAAAAGAGAAAGAGCAAATTGGACCAACTTCTTTTTCTTCTTCTTCTTCATCTACCAATGAAAGTGACCAAAATGACAACAAATCACTTTCCTTTAGGCCAAAGATAATCCCTTTTCAGTCCATACTACAACACTTCATCTCATTAACAAACATAAACACATCTGACATTGGAACTCACTTGTTGGAAACTTTTGGAGCCAATGCCAGCCTTAAGTTCCGTTTACCCTCATTTGATCTTGAACTGCTCGAGCCACGACTGAAGCCGGATGATGGTGGGATTCTGCTAAGTGGGTGCCAAGCTGATGAGACCTCTGCAGACATGAGCCCAAATATGGAGGGAGGAAAAGCATATGGAGCATTCAGCAATGCAGTTGAGATGGTTTTGAAGGAAAAATCAGGCCAAATGTTGAGCAATAGAGAGTTGGTGATGGAGGCTAGAAAAGTTTTGAAATCCCAAGGCTTTGTTCAGCAGCATCCTTGCCTTTATTGCAGAGATGAGAATGCTGATGCTGCATTCTTGGGTTTGGACAAGAACTCAGAATGATCAGTTTGTAAAAGTTGGTGTATGAATGGAGGAGGGTGTTGTTGCAAATTTTCATTTTCTTTATTTAAAAAAATAAAAATTACAATTACAAAATGAAAGTCTATAATTTTTCATATATGGATATTTACCATTGTAATACTACATGTATTGATGGGTTTATTCTGTATTACATAATCAATTATTTTTCATCTAATAAAAATTCAGTCCCATTTCATATAAGTATTATTATTATTTTTTAAAAAATTAGCCACTGGAGCTTGTGTTAAGTTGGGCTCCGGAGCCATTGTGGACTTAGTGCACTTCATGCTATTTTATTATAATCTACCTATACTTGAGACAATTTAGTCCAAATGGCTCCAGAGCCAAAACAACATGGGCTATGGAGCCTAGTAAAAACAAACTACGAAATGCATAGTCATGAATCTATGTAATTGGGTTATGCAGAATTTGATGTTCTTGCTGTTCAGTCTTATGGTACTTTTACAAATAAATAAGAGGATAAAGAATCAAAGATTACAATTAAGATGTCCCAATATGAAGTGCAATGACAAATTAAAAAATAACACCCATAATAAAACATATTTAAGCAACATAACATTTACACCATTATATTAAAACACTAATATAAAATAAATACTAATGTTAGTCTTACAAAAATATTGGTCAAATTTATTTATCTGAAGTGATAGATGATGCATAAATATTTTAAAATTTATTTGTCAATTCACATAAAAATTGACCTCCGGAAATAGGAAAAATTGGCAACACCTGCCATGCACGTGAGATTGAATTTATAGTAAAATTTATTATTATTGCGTCTTGTTTTGGGGAGAGAGAGAGAGAGAGAGAGAGAAGAGAGAGAGAGAGAGGTTTATCTAACTTTTCTCTGCCAAAATCGAAGAAGAAACGGGATAAGGCTAAAGCCTCCTTCGGATTACACAAAAAGAGAACCAAACACAAACTAATTTATATCTTCAACCCCCTTACTTTCTTCTCGAAGGGTTTTAGAATTTCTCTCTTTTTCTGTAAACTTTTCTTACCCCTTCCATTTCGGTTTTCACGGCGACCAAACACCGGCTTTTCCAGGTTTCTTTTTGCCGATTATGTATTTTAACGACTACAAACTGTTCATATTATTTATTTATTTATTTTGGTTAAAAGTGAATAAGTTTATGCTTTTGCTTGAAAGATAAGAATTTTAAATATGCCCAGAGGAAAGGGGTTTATGATATATTGCTGTTTAGGGTTTATGGTTTGTTTGGAAGAAGGGATTTTGGTGTTTTGTTTTGGTAAATTTTGGATTTTGAAGTTTATGTGTATATATACGTGTTTATCTTAATTTTAGGAGTTAAAAAAGGGATACTTGAGGAATGGCATCCCAAATTCGAGAATGGTCAGGGATAAACACTTTCGCTTCTGCCACTCAGACAAAGTTATTTGAATTGTTGGGGAAACTCAAGCAGGAGGTTCCATTTTCTTCTCTTTCTTAAATTATAGAATTTAATGCTAAAATTTAATTTATTTATAAACAAAATTTTTGTTTGTTTTATAGGATTAACTATTTTATACTGCTTCTGATATACATTTTGCAAATTGCTTATGTATACCCAATTTCCCATGTAGGATGTGAACACATTGACGATACTTGTCATGGGAAAAGGTGGGGTTGGAAAGTCTTCCACTGTAAACTCAATTATTGGAGAAAGGGCCGTTTCTATCAGTCCTTTTCAGGTTCTCTCTAGCTGTTATTTTATGGTTTCTTTTCAGACAGTTTTGAGGCCATTGAGTGTTTGATGTGTTCCCTTCATAGTTTATACGTTTATGAATTTGCATGTTCTTGTAATAGTCTGAAGGAACAAGGCCTGTGATGGTTTCACGGACAAGGGCAGGATTCACTTTGAATGTTATTGATACTCCTGGGCTCATAGAAGGGGGATATATAAATGATGTGGCACTTGATAATATAAAGCGGTTTGTTCTTGCTCTATGTGCATCTTATTTTTCAGTTTCTTTGTTATATGGATTGCTAGTTACACTTCTTTTCTTCATCTGTATGTTTTGTCTTGTTTTGTTATTCATTAATCTCATTAGTTTTTTTTTTTTGGTGGTGTGGAATATTTGTTTTCGCAGCTTCCTTCTGAACAAGACCGTAGATGTTCTACTCTATGTTGATCGTTTAGATGCATATAGAGTGGATAACTTGGACAGGGAGATTGTCAAAGCAATTGCAGGTAGTTTTGGTAAAGGAATATGGAATAGGGCTTTGGTTGTACTTACACATGCTCAGCTCTCACCGCCAGATGGTTTGCCTTATGATGAATTCTTCTCAAAAAGATCAGAAGCTCTTCTGAAAGCTGTTCGTCTTGGTGCTGGGTTGAAGAAAGCTGACATGCAGGTATATTTGACCATGAAGCTCTTGTGAAAGCTCTCTCTTGTGTTTGGTTGTCTAACTGCATGAATGTGTGATTTGTAGTTTATGTCATAATGAAGAATTTTTTTATTTTTTTCTGGTGAATGTCTTAGATAAGATAGGAACTAATGTTTTGTAGACGTATCCATTAAAGCACTCGATTGAAGTGTGTATCATCAATGAATTATGAGCTTTGTAATGGCCAAAGAAATATTGGTTTTCTAATCATTGTCTGAACACACTAATTAGATGTGTTTCTAAAACATAGATTGCAGTTTGTCAGTGGTTATAGTCATATTTTTTATGCACTCACTGGGTGAATTTCTTACCATCTATACTTTTCCTCCTTTTGATGGGTAGGTAGCAACCTACCAATCAACTTAGAAAAGTGCAAGTGTGTGAGAAAACCTATGTCAATGAATTTGTAGCTAAGAGTTTTACTGAATAAGCAGAATATATTTAGCATCAATCTCTTAGGAAAGGTGTTTGATTGCATTTTTTTTTCCCATCCATTTAAAAGAATGGTTTGTCTTTGCAAAGCATTTCGTTTCTTATATTCTTTAAAATTTTCTTCTCTTAGGGTTCTGCAATTCCTGTTGTTTTGGTTGAGAATAGTGGGAGATGTAACAAGAATGAAGCTGATGAAAAGGTTAATTTACTTTCCCATCTCATTCTTCTTGCATCTGGTCAAATCTTTATTTTCAAGTCATTGAGAATATTCGCTTGTCTTTGGTGATAGGTTCTTCCAAATGGGATTGCTTGGATTCCTTATCTGGTCCAAGTGATCACAGAGGTCGCATTGAATGGAAGCAAGTCTATTTTTGTTGATAAGAGATTGATTGAAGGGCCTAACCCGAATGACAGAGGAAAGTTGTTAATTCCTCTGATCTTAGCTATCCAAGTAAGCCCCAAACTTCTAACTTCTTGTGTTTTCCCCCAGTTGATGCTGATCCATTTTTGTCTTTGCTTGTTGACAGTATTTTTTTGCCATCAAACCAATAGAACGGGCAATTAGGAATGATATTGCAAATGAGAGTAGACCCTTGTGGGAGTTGCGGGATGCGGACAAGTTTAGTCGCAAGTTTTGATTTGGCGATGAACCATTTCTTGTGAAAATATCTTGAAATTCCATCTCTGATTTTACTGCAGTAGCTATAATATGCGGCTGTGGATTTTAGGTCTTTTGGAGAGATTTTGGCTGTGTATTTTTGGTGTTTTTGAGAGAATTTGACATTTGTACGCAGACTAAGTATTGCTTTAAGACTAGTTATGCAAACTTTTTAGTTCCTCTTTGAAAAATGTTAAAAGGTCTTGTATGTTCACCCATGGAGATATTCTGCAGTTTGTTAAGATCTACTGTGATCATAAAATTTCATTTTTTTTAATTATATTGTGCCTCAGAATGTTACATATATAATGAATAATTATGTTCATGTTATCAGCCATGGTAGCCAAGGTTATGCATTCAAAGGTTAGAATCGTACATTAGGAATGGCACCAGAGGTTGAAAGGAGACCTTAATGCTACTCCTTCCAAAAATGATAACAAATATATAATATTTTTTTGTTGAATATATATATAATTTTATAGATATAATATCTACATATAATACTTTTTACAATAAAAATTATTATTCAATGATAAATTTAAAAATATTTTCATTAAAAATAAATTATCAAAAATAAAAATTTAAATTTATTGTTAATAATATGGTATCGATTAAATTAAAATTACTTTTATTTTATAGTTTTTTTTAATATGTATATGATTGGAAAAGAAAATGTGTGTATGTAATTTAGTTCTGAGACCTTTTTGTTAAACTTTTAGGGTTTTTAGCATTATGCCTCTCAATTATTCGGTTTTTACACTTTGGGTTCTATTTTATTATATTTTTATTTTTCATTTTGGTCCTCGAAATTTAGTTTTGATACATTGTTAGTGCTTATTTATTTTTATTTTTTTTCTTTTAGGTGATACATTGTTAGTTGTTAAACCATTTTTTAATCAATACTTTTTAGTGATTTTGAGGCCTGATTTATTGTAATAATAAAACATTCACAAAAGTAGGCCTGGCAACGTGTCGTGTTAAACCGTGTCGTGTCGTATCAAATTTTGTACATCCGAACCCAACCTGTTAAGTTTTCGTGTTGAACCGTGTTCGTGTCGTATTTTATTCGTGTTTATTAGACATGTAGGTGAGTATTTTATTTTTTTTATTTAAATTAATATATATTGTCAAATGATAAATCATTATCAATTCATGTCTATTAAGCCTAAATACATATTCAAATGATATGTTAAACATTTAAAAAAATATATATTAACATACTAAAATTCAACATAAATAATAACTGTGAATTTAAAATATGTAAAATATTACAAATTAAAAATATATTAAATATTTATCATGACTAAAAAAAAAATATGTATTTCAATTATAAATTTAAAAATATTCAAAATATTATAAAAGAAACTAAAATTAATTTAAAAATATTCAAAATATTATAAACCAAACTGAAATTGTACATTCAATATAAATAATAAAAAAGATAAAATCTAAAACAAAATATTAATATATAAATATATATAAAAATTGTCATTTTCCAATGAAATAAAATATGAATTTTATAGTTTTCTAAAACTAAAAAAAATAATGTAAAAAGTTAACTATAATTAAATTAATATTTTTTTTATCGTGTCTTATCGTGATCCATCGTGTTAACGTGTTCCAACCCGTTTCAATCCGTTTTTTTATGTGTCTTATCGTGTGACACTGATATCAACCCGACCTGATATCGCTGACCCAAATCCACAAATTATCGTGTCGTTTCATATAGTGTCGTATAACATTTTGTCAGGTCTACACAAAACTGCTAAAAATAGTCTAATAATGATGGAGAGTTACAGTGAATTTTCAAAAATATGAATATTTTTATGCAAAAAAGAAAAGAAAAAGAAAATGCTATTAAAAAAAGGAAGTGAAAAAAAAAAAGACAGATTGAAAATTTCTTTAAAATAATTTATAAAAAAATAATGAAAAATGAAAATGGACTGTGGTGAATACAGAATTTGTGGCAGCGGAGTAAGAAGAAGAAGAAAAAAGGGGGGAATAAAAGTGAAACAGAGAGATGCTGAAGCACGCACTGAAAAAGCTGTATACAATCCAATCTTGTTCTTCTTCATGGCCGAAATACGGCAAAAGAAGAAGCACAGTGACAACAACGACGACGAAGAAGACAACAACTACGACGACGACAGTTCCGAAAGAAGAGGTCGACTGCGTGGTAATAGGAGCAGGAGTTGTGGGCATAGCAGTGGCGAGAGAGCTCTCTCTCAGAGGCAGACACGTTTTGGTTCTGGAATCATCTTCTACCTTCGGCAATGCCACCAGTTCTCGCAACAGCCAAGTCATCCATGCCGGAATCTATTACCCTCCCAATTCTCTCAAGGTTTTTGTTTTTCCCCTCTCTTCCAATTTCCATTATATATATTGGATTTTTATTTTATTTTACTTTTTTCGTTTTTGAAATTTGGACCCATTTCAATTTACTAATTTTTCAGGCAACCCTTTGTGTAAGAGGAAGAGAATTACTATATAAATACTGCTTCGATCATGAAATTCCTCATAAAAAATTGGGTAAGCTCATAGTTGCAACCCGATTTTCTGAGATACCAAAGTTGAACCATTTAATGGATTGCGGAATTCAAAATGGGGTTGTTGGTTTGAAAATGATGGATGGTTCTGATGCCATGAGATTGGAACCTGAGTTGCAATGTATAAAAGCCTTGCTCTCACCTGTTTCTGGGATTCTCGATTCACATTCTCTGATGCTATCTTTTGTGGTATGCATTTTCTTCTGCTATGAATCTCAAATTTAGTACATTTGCATTAGTTTGTTTGCTCATGTAGATTTATGATATGCTTATTTTGTGGATCTAATATTTTAATCTCTATTCTGTTTCTTTTAGAGTTGAAAAAGAGAAAAAAAAAATATATGCATTATTGACTGGGGTATCGACCCAAATGCGTCCAGGGGGAAGCTGAAGAGAATGGGGCAACATTCTGCTATAATAGTACTGCTATGGGTGGTCGTCTCGAAGAAAATAGGATGTGCCTTGAAATTTTCGAAACGAAATGTCTTGAAAACTTGAATTCGGGCTTTCCGTCTCAGCCGGATATGGTACTCATTCCTAAGCTTGTTGTCAACTCTGCAGGCCTGAGTGCCCCTGTTCTTGCTAAGAGATTTGAAGGCCTACATAGTTCATTTATTCCTCCTTCCTATTATGCTCGGGGTTGCTACTTCACCTTGTCTAGTAGTGGAGCCCCTCCTTTCAAACAATTGATATATCCTATACCAGAGGAGGGTGGTCTTGGAGTCCATGTTACTCTTGATTTGGATGGTCAGGTGAAGTTTGGCCCTGATGTTGAATGGATTGATGGTGTAGATGACATTTCAAGCTTCCTAGATAGGTATTCATCCTTCCTCTGCCCCTCTAAATCATCAATTACTTTTTTCCCTTTCAATTGATTCATGTTGAGCGTAAAATGTTCCTTTCGGGAAAATTTGGAGGAGGAAAATTTTACTCTGGAATATTCATTTCTTACTCTTTTATGTGGCAGTGTGACTATTAGACTGACTATTAAATCTGAAAAGTTTGTTTATTCCTGTTTTGAAATAAACAGATTCTTGCATGAAGTGTTCATGCTAGTGCATTTTTCTTGCATGTTTAAAAAGTACAATTGAATGAATGTAACTGACTTAGTAAATTGATCTTCAGATGGATGTCCTATGATTTTTCTGCTAATAGGTTGTAATTTGAAAGTTCCATTATTCTGTATGGACTGGCAGCAATTGTGATTGATGATAATTTGCACTATTTATTAGTTGCAATGAACCATCATTCTACTTCAGTTTAGGATTTAGGTGCATTGAACACTTAGAAGACTATTACAGTCTAGGGAATGCTCGACTTTTATGCCTTAATTCTTATCTTGATAAGATGTGCGTTTTAGTATTGAAAGATAATATATTCACTTAATAATATAATACATAATCTTCAACGTGTGTTTATTATGAATATTCTTTTTAATTATCCTCAACTCTATGAAGAGCAGCCTTCCATTTAGATTGGTAGAAAGGGGCTACAGATGGGGGTGGCTTATATTTCACTCGACTTTTAGCTGTTTTTTCCTTGATACCGTACTTGATGGATTACAATATAAAATGCATAGGTGTCACAACTTGCTTTCCAGGTGCACTCATATCAAATAATTTAATTTTTAAAATCAATTTTGACACATCTTTCATAACCTAATATTTTGTATGAAATTTATTTAAGAATCTAATAGTAATGAAGGTGTTTAGTTCAGTTCGATTAAGTTATCTGCATTGGTTACTTGCTTAGAAACTTATGCCAAGTTTTGATTCCAGGTTCGATTATTCTGTATGTGCCAGTCGCGTAGAGCTATTTTACCCTGAGATAAGGAAGTACTATCCAAATCTAAAGGATGGTTCTCTACAGCCAGGCTATACAGGCATTCGACCAAAGGTTTCAGGTCCTGGACAGTCACCGGTTGATTTTATCATACAGGTTCTTTCTTGCACTCTTCTTATGGCTGAACGAAGCCATAGTAGGCAGGCTTTGTTTGTTTGAGTTAAATTAGCTTAGATTGATCAATTAGCCACTTTCATTTATGCAGGGGGAGGACATTCATGGGATTGCTGGTCTTGTTAACCTCTTTGGAATCGAGTCACCTGGTTTAACTTCTAGTATGGCAATTGCAGAACATATAGCAACCAAATTTTTATGATTCATATTCGTTTTTGACAAGCAGTAAATTTGGGGATTGGACTTACAAAACTTGAACCGAGGACCTTTTCTCCAGAGAAACAGTGGACTAACCATCAAACTGGTCCTTGAGGGACAATCAACTTCTTGTAACTGCATATTTGTTCCTCGTTTGAAATACATAGTTAGGGCTATTGGACTAAATCATCTGTTACAGTCAGTATCTCCTATAATGTCCGGTTTCTGATGAACATTTGGTGATGAAGCTATAATCACAGTTTTATCAAGTGGACTTTTCCTTGAAGAATGAGTGAGTTTGAGTTTTCACCATTTAAAATAAGCTGAGGAAAAGCTTTGAGCATGCATTCAAAGATAAAACTATTTTGTTTGTCTATGTCCTGGTCTGAAGAACTTTGAGTATGCAATGTGATGGTGATTTAAACACATTGATTACTAAAATTAATATATATTTTTTATTCAATATAAACCTTGAACTATATGGCAAAATTGTAAAAAAAAAATTAAAAAATTAAAAAAAAGGAAAATGTCTTGCCTATTATTCAATATAAAATGAGTCCCCTCTTTCAGTTGCAAAATTGAACATTTGACATTCATGTACACTTCGATGGAGAAATATAGATAAAATTGATAAGAAAAGAAAGAATAGAACAATCTTGTTGTACATGTTTTCTTTTGTTTTTGGCTTTATTAATTTTATTTCTAATATATATATATAATTTATATAAATATCATTCATGTAGGCTCTTAATGTAAATGTTAATTGGTTATAATATTCAAACTCTAATGAAAAATTGATTGCAAAAACCTATTTGACTACAACAAAATAATGAACTAACTGTTTGAACACAAATCCAATATCAGTAATAAAAGATTTAAAAATTGTTATAAACTTCTAATATATAAAATTATAAACATATAACTGAAAAAGAAATACAAAATAATTTTGGCTTTAATTTATAATAAATTTGTCTATTCATTTTGAAAGGCAAAAAGAAAAAGTTAATTCACTGTCAGAACAATATCAAGGAAAATAAGGATATTTTGCACCACTTTCCCTCCACCTTTTCATGTTCTTGTAATTTGCCATCTGATCTTTATATTTAGCACTATAACTCCTTATCTTTAATGAACATGGCTGCAATAGTCCAAAACACTAACACCGCACGTGATCTCATTTACCATTCAAGTTTCAAGAGAACAGAGGTGAGACCACGGAGCCAAAATAGAAAACATTCATATATTGGAACCACAGAGTAATAATGCACGTGCATTGCACATGCTTTTTTTTAGCTTAGTATAAACGGTGTTAAACCTTTTGGACTGTTGCATTATTAGAGATAAAAAAATAAAAATAAAATATGATTGATTTATTTTTTTAATAGTTTAAACTTTTAAGATTTGTGATGATTTAATATAGAATCAGAGCTAAAAAAATTAACAGTTTATAGATTTGAAATTCAATAGCTCTGTTCAAAAAATAAAAAATATATAAATCTAAATTGAAACCGAAAAATGCCAGATCGAAAATTCACTTGTAAAATTCAAATATAAAAATTTGAACTGATCTACATGAGATAAGAGTATTAAAGATAAATATATATATGTATGATAATTCATTTCTTATTAGTTTAAACTTTAAAAAATCAGTGGTAAAATTGCAAAAATAAAAAACGGTGATAGCAACGGTGCAAATTACCCGAAAATAATGTCTAAAAGTCTTGAAGAACATCCTCCACCAAAAATTTGGCCATATCCATAATATGGCGTTTCAAGCTGCTCTGAGATTTGTCTCCCTTCCATCGTTCTCTATCCATCCTCACCCCCACTTCCTCTCCTCTTACCACAACAACATTCCCTCCACCTTTCCTTCCAATATTTCTCC
The DNA here is from genome assembly GCA_003254975.1 of Ochetophila trinervis. Taxonomy (NCBI): domain Eukaryota; kingdom Viridiplantae; phylum Streptophyta; class Magnoliopsida; order Rosales; family Rhamnaceae; genus Ochetophila; species Ochetophila trinervis. The sequence continues at coordinate 20,937 of QANX01000896.1, read as the reverse complement.
CTATCCAAACACTAGTCAACATCATTCTAAGCCTTCCAACAAACTATACAGAATATGGCTGCAAAGCAGTTCCTTTTCCTTCAGTCTTTCATATCGGTTCTTCCCCGATGAAGCCGGCGACGATGAGGATGATGCTGAGAATTGCAGCTTTGATGAAGCTGTGGAGCTTTTCAACAAAAGGGAATACTACAAGTGCCATGACTACCTCGAAGCGCTTTGGAACAAAGCTGAAGAACCCAAGAGAACTCTCATACATGGTATTCTACAGTGCTCAGTTGGTTTCCATCACCTATTCAACCAGGTAGGGATAGGGAGTAATATAATGTTTGTTTCTTGGGAAAAATGAGGTTGCTTGGTTTTGATTATAGAAAGCTACTGATTTTTGGTATAGAACCATAAAGGAGCTATGATGGAGCTGGGAGAGGGGCTTTGCAAGCTGAAGAAGATGAATTTCAAGAGGGGACCATTTCATCAGTTTGAGCAAGACATCTCACAAACTCTGGACTTCATCTACCATACTCAGATCGAATTAGCTGCCTGTGAGTGGAACTGGGTCTTAAAAAATTACTCAGTTTTGCTTTTTCATGTGATGATTTAGTTTTGAAGATCAATTTCTTGGATTAATTTTTTTTTTTTTTTAATGACAACAGGCAGTGATGATCTTTGTGTCACAATGGATCAATCAGAGAGATCGTATCAACTTCTTGGAGGCTATGCGGCCGGACAGCATCTGTATAATCTGCAAACTGATTCTGATAATGATGAAATTACTTACATTGTGTTTTGCCCTCAGAGATCTTATGGCAGTAATGGTGAACCTGAGCCAACAAAGGTCAAGCTTCCTACCCTTTATGCTACTACAGAACTTCTCAAGGCCTACGAATATGATTGATGTTTCATGCTTCGAGCTAACCAAATTATATGTATATAAAGATAACTCGATTGTTTTTAGTAACAATTCAACCAGTACCATAATGTTCTGTTTTCAGAATTTTCAACCCAGTTCACATCAAACTGGTTGACTAGCATTGAAAATCTAATCAAATCCAAACCCAAGTATAATGTAAAATAAACTAGAAGGATTCGATGTAGATATCACAGATGAAACAGTAGTGTGATATACTTAAAGAAGATCCAGCATATCCTAGGAGAATTTCATGACACTAAGAAAGAAAAAGAAAATTAGCCATCAAGTTCAACATGAACAAAAATTGTTGAATCTTGAAGGAAAATTAGGATATCCTAATATAGTCTTCTATCAGTTTCTTTTGGCTCGTCCTCTGTAAGCATGAAGTCTCTGCCATTTTCTCATAGATCAAACCAACTAATAAGGCAAAGATGTAGATTGCATTCTTCTTAGGAGCTTGGAAATTTGTTTCATGCAATATTTACAAGCTTTGCACGATGAGTTTCGGGGTCCACCTCTACTCGGAGACCAAGTCCAGCAAGTTCAGGCACCTCCACAGATCCTTGCAGCTCCAGCTCAGCGACACTCTGTTGGTTTTCTGCATTCCCTTCCAACAAATTCCTGACAGACCAAATGCCCCACTCCCTCAAGAATGGATTCTCTTCATCAGAAACACATTGCTGTAAGAGCAGAAGGATCCCATTCTTCTGTCGGATTTCATCTTGTACTTGCTTTCTTCTATAGGTACAATTTCCAATAGCAGCAACAATGTCTCTCCGGAATCCTCTGTAAGGGCAGGGCTTCAGAGAGCAAGAAGAGTTCATTGCCTCTTGGTTCTCACTCTGTCTGATGGATTTCTTGATTATTGCTGGCGGTTCAAGATTGCGAAGCACACATAAAAGTAATTCAATAACTCCAGAGGTCAGTAACATGTCAATAGCATCCACCTGTTCTTCCTCAGATGATTTCCTTTGACCTTCTATAGCACATATATCTCTCAAAATTGCTAGTGAGTATCCCATAACATCTACAATAGTGGTACCCGTTGGAAGTCCAGATTTTCCTTTCGTGCCACATCTGATTACAACCCCAAGAGACCTCTTGAATATTTCAAGAACAGACAAAGCAAAATCACTACCTACCTCAATTTCTTTGAGTCGCTCATTCAATATCTCTGATACAATCTTCAAAAGAAATGCTTGCTCAGCTGAGAAAATGCCATTTTCAACATCAGCATTTTCACCTTTTGTACTAGCACCAACATGGCACATTCTAGAGAAGAGTACAGGAAAGTGAGGTTCTTCTATGCAGATTTTTGAAAGAAGCAACTTCAACCAATCTTCTCCAAAACCAACTGCTTGGTAATACACCCAAAGAAACAGAAGGAAACATGATTGAAGCAAATAAGAGGGCTAAAATAAGAAAATTAAATACAATATAACCAAAAGGAAATAAGAAGCAAATCGAAGTTATCACCTGCAGAAGTAGTCCGTACAATTTCCCCTGCTATAGGCAACCCTGAGTCACTGCAAAGCTCTTTAAGTAGCTGAGGATTTCCATCACAACAAGTGTAAATGATCATGCATAACGGATCACAGACCTCCCTTCTCCGGAGTTCTGCAAGAGCAAGGAATTCTTGTGGGAATAAATGGCGCCAAATAGGAATATGACCTTCTCCAGTCCAGGAAACATTAGCCAGAGTTTGCAATCCAAAACGAATGATAACATAATCTGGGTCTGTGTGGCCAGAACAAAGCCTTGCAGATCTAAAAACATTCAAAAGAAGTTCAACTCCATTGTGTTGAATGAACGAGTTCACATTTGCAATCTCTCCTGCACAAAGATTTCTTAGAAGCTTCACAGATACTGCAAAACATTGACTTGCAGAAGGGTACGGGAGAGATTGAATGAGCCGAATGACTACAGGAACCATTTGTTTAGAAGCAAGCTCTGCTCGACCATTTTCAGTTCTTGAAGCTTCAATTAGAAGATTTATGGAACTTTGCAGCGTTGATGAGTTTGATGCACTATATAATGCCTGAAGAACATCTTCTCCTACATACAAATCTACCCGTGTTATATCTTCCATTACTCGACCATCCAATCGTAGTGAATTCATCTCTCAATTTTCTTCCCAACCAAACAACAACTACAAAACAAAACAAAATAATCAAAATTTCATTTCATTCAGTAGCAGAGAAAATTTGGAATTTGTTTATGTACCCAACAACCATAAAAGAACAAAGACAAATTCAAACTTTAATTTTACTCAGTTTCAAGTCGTATGATTGATAACTGAAAAAAAAATTGGATTCTTTTTTTTTTTTTGGAGCAATTTGTTTCTGTATCCAAGCGAAAAATAAAACAAATACAAATAACCAATTAACCCATTTGGTCTCTGTCAAAAACTGTTAAAGAACAAAAAAACCCTGCAAAACCCAGAAGCTAGAGAACTCAAAACAACCAAAACTTTTTATTTTTGTTGCTTTCCATAGATATCCTCATGCTTGAAAACCCAAAAGGGTTTGAAAGAAAATGAGACAGTTTATAAATTGAGTAAGAAGAACCAGCATGTCAATAGAATAACCAATTTACCAATAACCCACTTAAAAAAAAATCGAAACTTTGAGAAACTTTTCAATGGAATTGAGGCATGCGAGAGAGAAAAGACCATTGAATCGGAGAGTTACCGCTACTCAAAAGGAGACAGCTTGAAGTTAAGAGAGAGGACCGCCGCTTGCCGGATTCCGCCGCCGTCGAGTCGCCGGTGCCTATATATATAATTTAAGACAAGCGGCTAGGATATTATGAATTCAATATATTTTAGTACTGTTCAAATAAATATATATTTTTTTGTCTGCTAGAGGTATTTACATATTAGTATATTTTAATTATCTAAAAAAATGTTAGTATATTTTAGTATTTTAAAATTCAATATTTTATATCATTTGATTTAACGTGTATAAATATATTTTAGCACTGCATAATAATTTTTTGGGAAAATTTGATCTACACTTTTGATTTATATAATTTTAAATATAATTTTTTAATTTTGTATAATGCATAAATATCTTTTATAGAGTTCTGACTTAATCTATGTCAGGTTTCTGTCAAAAGATAAAATATCTAAAATATTTTTATATTCATTAAAATAATAATAAATTTTAAATATTTAAAAAAAAAATTGAAATTTGTTTGTTTCATCCAGCAACTTCTCTCTCTCTCATCCATCCCTATTTCTCTTTTAATTTTTTTAAATAATAATAAATTTTGAAAAAAAAAAATTTATCAATCTTTTATTTCAACCAGCAACTTCTCTCTCTCTTCCCTCCCTATCTCTCATTCTCCTCCTTCTTTATCTCTTTTTTAATTTTTTCAAATAATAATAAATTTGAAAAAAAAATTATCATTTTTTTTTTCAACCAGCATATTTTTTCTCTCTCTCTCCTTTAATTTTTTTAAATAATAATAAATTTTGAAAAAAAAAATTTATCAAATTTTTTTTCAAGAGCATACCTTCTCTCTCTCTCTTCCCTCTCTATTTCTCTTTTAATTTTTTCAAATAATAATAAATTTTAAAAATTAAAAAAAAAAAATTATCAATTTTTTTTCAACCAGCATATAGAACTCTCTCTCTCTCTCTCTCTCCTTTTATTTTTCAAATAATAATACATTTTGACATCCAAAACACAGATAATTAAAAAAAATTCTAAAACACACCCCATATGAATTTTTTTTTTTCTATTTTCCCCATGATCTCTCTCTCTCACACATTTCTTTGTAACTGGAGAAAAAAAAAAAGGGAGAGAAGAGAGGGGAAAAAAGGAAAAAAAAAAAAAAAAAGAAGGGAGAAATCGGAGGAGAAAAGAGAAATAGAGAGGAGAAAGGGAAAAAAAATCTAAGAGAGAAACAAGACAAACCAGAAAGGGGAAAAAAAAAAAAAAGAAAGAAGAAGAAGAAGAGAGAAATAGAGAGGAGAAGGGAAAAAAAAAAAATCTGAAAGAGAATAGGGGAAAAAAAGGGAGAGAAATATAGGGGAGAGAGAGAGAAAAAAAAAAGTATTATTGAAAAAAAAAATTATATTTGTTAAAAGACCAATTTATCATTCTGTCGTAATTTGAACAGATTTTTTTTTTACGATGAAGGGCGTGTATGCATTATACGGAATCACGGAGTCGTATTTGAAATTATACTATAAATCAGAAGGTGCAGGTGAAATTCTCTCTAATTTTTTTGATTGATTTATACTAATTATATTTAATTTTTCAAAAGTACACTTTAAACTTGATTACATGTAGTGCTCATCTAAAAAAAATAAAAAATTATGAGTCCAATTCTTTAAATTTTTGTAATGAAATATAAAAATTCAATTATAAAAAATACCATATATTTAAGTTTTGTTAATTTTATTACTGTGTTATATCGTATCATGTTTATGTCAAAAAAATTTTACTCAAATATAATTTGATAAATTTTGTTTTAAAATTTACAAACTAAAATTTTAAAAAATATGAAGTAATTTGTGTTATATGGTAATTTGCCAGATCTACTAATAAAATAATAAAACATATTTTTGTAAACTAATTACCTTTAGCATTACTAGTACTATTTTAATAAATAAAAAATTGTACATGTAAGTTGTAACTGTATCCATTACTCTTTTGATGGGCTCTAAATTTTGGCTCAGTTGAACTGGATACAATATTTTCAATTTTTAAATTGTATTTCAATTTTAATTTGAGTTTCAATTTACTCTATAAATTTTTATTATCGCAAACAACATTTTCGGTTGTAATTTGAACCAAATAGAAAATCCAAAAGCATTACTAACTTAAAAAATTTAAAAAGAAGAAGAAGATTAACCACTAACAAAGGGTTAACTATGCATTTGTCCACGTTGAAACTAAAAACAAAATTGAAAACCTCAATTAAAAAATTCAAAATGAAAGAGTACAACCAAAATTAGAGCATTTAATTGAAAAAAAACTTAAAGTGCTCATTTGACGATGTTTACGTTTTTCGTTTTCAATCAAATACTACCATCAGACAAGTGAGATAGAAATTATTATGAAAAACTAGAAGCAAAACAAATGATATAAAGAATCAGTATAACTATTGCAGATGAAACAATAATACTAACATACCACTGAAAATCCAGCTGCATAAATTGTTCAATCTCGAAGCAAAATCAGGATTGGAAAACAGTTTCCTAAAAGCACTTTGCCTCTATAGATGGATTCATTTCAAATATGAAAGTCTACCATTTTCTCATAGATCAAAACTTTTTGCAATGATTTTTGCATCATTATTTTCTATCATTTCAAGGTTTTGCTGCTTGGATTTCTCAGTCACTTTGAAAGACGCAAGGGGCTTCTTCCACTTTTCTCAAAATCACACAAACTCTGGCCATATTCATACTGTTTAACATGGATTCCATGCTTGGTTAAGACTAAATGCAGATAACTTCCTTCCTTTCCACAAGTTCTCAAATCTTTTTCTTCACCACTGTAGCGTTGCCCCTAGATTTTATACAAGAACAAGGATTAGTTCAATTTGTAGCTAAAAAACTAAAATTAACTGCTTGATTTTATCATCATCAGTAATTGTTGCAACAAATATTACTCGTTCACTAATACCAACAGGAAAAATAAAATGCATGCCCATACATAAAGAGAGAATTTATGGACAGAAAGACAATGATATATGGAGGTAGAGATAAAAAGAGAGAGTAGCTTAGTTACCATTTGAATCTCCATATTAAACACCATCAAAATGCCTGTTTTTATCCTCAATGTCTTCTTCTTTTTTCAAACAGCAGTGGAAGTAGATGAACTGAAGTAGTATCTGAAAGCCGTTAAGTCTCTATTATTTCACAAGGCTCTTGAGAATTTACTTTACTGCAATAGTGGTCTGACAGTCAAACTTCCTGCCCTTTGAAGTAAAATCATTAAGCTAAAAGCTTTAGACCAGTTTATGAATCCAACTTGGACAACAAGATGAATTGAAGAAGTAAATCTCTTTATTATAAAAGGAAAGAAGAAACAAATGCACATTCTTTTCTAAATAAGGCACATAGGGAAGGATGGCATTGCAAAGGGTGGGGTGGAATTCCTATCAGAAAATTTTAAATAATTTTTTGTTTTTTTCCTGGAAAAGGGAATACAAAAAAATTATACTTCAATTTTAACTTAAAATTCAAAAATACCATTTTGTGTCATAAAATGTACCGAACTTAATTTCATTTCATTACTACTAGAATGAAAAGAATACCTCAATGTGAATCCACTGTCACTTGTTTTAATAACTAAATTAGAATTTGCCTCTTATTCTGATTTAACTTAGATAATGCACAGATTGAGTCATTGAAGATGATCTTTAAAAAGGATACAAAAGTATCAAGTAACACACATCCTCCTGCATCTACTAGCCATGGCAAATTGGGTCTGATTTTTGACCAATTCAAACTGTTCACAAGTATGCTACAGAAAACAAGAAAATATCCACTTCAGAGATATAGAATAAAAGAAACATACCAAAATGCTAAACAAAATAATCAAATGGAACTACTGGTGAAAATAAAACTCAAAGTTATATTTAGCAAAAGAAACAAAAGGAAAATGTTATAGCCATAATCACCTTGCTACATAAGTGGCATTTCCAACCAAAGCAAAGACAAACATTAAAGGATTAAGCCCCTGCAGAACATGGAATCAAAATATTAACTCTCACTCTCCTCTCTCACTTCATCCATGCACAAAATTTGAAAACGTGTATTTCTGATAGAATTACAAGTATGTATACTTCATAATAGAATTACCTTAATAGTATTCTAAATACCTATATGTATCATGTGATTTAATTTAACTTTTTTATGCAAAAAATTATACAACTAGCTTTTCTGTGTTTCTCCTACCTCTCATCTAACATGGCATTAAGACTTTAGGGAAACTTGCTCAGCTTCAACGTTCTCCTAAAGTTTAAATTGTAGCAATGTTAACCTGAACTATGAAATAATATCAAATTGACTCATTTGCTAGTTTTTGTTCGAATTTGACAAAATTAACCACCTAGCATTCAAATAGGTAACCTATATAAACAACATATGTTTTCATCTTAACTCTTTTTAGAACAAAATTTATAGAAAAATGAAATGAAACAATTGATTTTCCATTTGTTTTCATCACTTTATCAATAATCCTCAGTTTGAAAATAATAGTAATATAAGTATCGCTTTTTGAGTTTCTCCTACTTCTGATATGACAAAATTTATATAATGAAAATTACACAATTTCAAATGTGAACATACTTACCTCCACATTTCCCTTTTTTATCTGCAAAAATTCAAGCACCATAAGTCAGCATGTTAAAATCATTCTGATATTTCAGCATAGATAAATGATCAGATTGAAAAATATGATATGAGACAATTTTTTCTAAAGATAAATAGCAAGTTATTTGCTAACACAAATATTGTGGTTTAGTATATTCTCTAGCAGCCTGCAGATACTTGGAAAGGGAATCTCACATTTAAAAAAATTTGTGGAAGACGTCCACCCATGTAAATAGCTGCCATTCCCCAACCAAGATAACTTCCGATCCCACTGCTTTCTTCAATACCATTGTTTAGTAACAGTCCACTACTTACCTGGAAATGTTAATGGCAAATCATGAAAAAAGTCACTGCTTGAGTTTCCATTTAATAGAAATTTAAAGAGAAAGTACAGAAGAAAAAGTGTACAATTGAGCATGAGATAATGGACAAAGTGACCATTTTAGAATTATAGCTTATTAAGAAAACCCTAAGTTAAAAATTTAAACTAAATGATACACCAACTCTTCAACCCAAAATTCATCACTAATAGACCACTTGCAAAAGCTATTTCTGAAAAAATTTATCCAAGAGCATGTTTAAATATATTTATGCATGTATATATAACAAGGACTAAGTTGCCCAACCAGATTATTCTTCAGTATTGATGTGTTGTACAGTATATTCATACAAGTAAATAAAATGCACCTACTTGCAACAGCTTTCTTCCTACTCGTATCACTACTCCATGATTTGGATTTTCTGGAACCAAGTTAAATGACAAATGTTGGAGATTCCAAGTACCAAGAAAGGTCATTGCAGACACCTGACGACATAAAACAAAATGCATTATTTATATATAATCCATAAACACTGATTCTGACAATTAAATATAATACTTCGGCTACATAAAGCTTACCACAGATAGCATGGTCTTCATGTTAGAAGGGGATGCAGATTGTGTTGATAAAGCTGGACTAAGCAAGGGCTCTTCAGTTGAATTCCAAAAATGATGCGATGGAGGAGTTTTTTGTGCTAAAACTGATCCTGCAGTGGGAGTATGACTCCTTGATAAAGACCTTGCGGAACTGAAGAAATTCCAAATAAAATGTTGCATTATCATCTTAGTCAAAAACATCAATTAGCAAATACTTCCTTTTCCAAAAACCGTATGGTGGAGATTTCAGTATAGTTCTTTACAAACCAAGTGTGACCAGTTGAATATGGTAACTCGATATGTATAGGTATTCAGGCAAACCTAAAAGCTAGCTCTTACATGAACCATCCAAAATAAATCTGATATTAGATCTCACTGCTAAATTTATGAGTGGAGATAAGTGGGCTGCAAATAGTCACAGAATTTGCACCATTGGTATTCCCTTACCAATTCTGAGGTCCTTAGTACATTATTAGCTTATCTGATATAAGGGGAGAGAGGAAGGGGGAGAGGGAGACAGATAGAGAAAACTTTCTGGAGGCACTCAAGAGGTCTACACGATACTATCAGATGTATTTACAGGTAAAGGATTCAAAGATTCAACAATCTGCTCAGTTTCTGAAGGTCACATAAAGTCCACCATAAATTCAATTCTAATACTTCTTTGCTTTCCAAATAAACTCTAACTATTTAAAGTAAAATTCAGGCCATAAATGAATTAAATCTTTGATGGAAAAAGGGGTGAGGGGGCATAACTAATCTATGACACTCCTTAAACATGCAAACTTAAGAGATTCAAGACAAAGTAATTTACACGTAGTACAAATCTCTTCCCGGGGAACCACATGTATTGATTGATGGAAGTGGGATTGGTGAGCTAAAAGTATTTTCTCTGCCAACAGTGTCAAACTTATCACTCCTGCGTGCATTATTAACTTCTTTCACATTGATACCACAACTTGGTCTAAACTTTCCACCGACTTCGGTCTGAATAAACTTGGGACCCTGTGTTGCAGATACAAGCAGTAAGATAGGTTCCATAAGCTCACAAAAGAACTTTAAAGAACAAAGTGAATAGAGAAACCAGTCCAATTATAAATGAGCATGATTTCCATAAGTTAATCAAAGGGTTCAATTTATTTGGCATTGCTTCCTACAAAAACTATGAAATAATATCAAAAAAGTTGTCAGATGATGGAGTCATTAAATGCAAGCAAAGAAATTCGAGAATATTGTATAAGCAAATTGATCAGAGTAAATCTATGAGACAAAACAACATGCAATTTTTTGTTATCGAAGTTCTCTTTCTATAATCCAGTCAATGGCAAAGAAACAAGTACAATGAGAATGCTTCTTCAATTCTAAGAAAAATATCATAACATTAATGATGCACCACCCAATGTAAACCATATGGCTATGTGTCTCCTTCGATTCTCTCTGAGCTTTTATTAGTCCACAGTGTTACGAGCTTCCTTTAATCTCAATGGGACTAGTAAAATGATTCTAAGCATGCAATAGTAAGTGACTAATGTTTATGCAGACTGTGTAACACAGATTAGTATATACATTCTAACCTTTTGCTGTCGTCCACTGTATTTCAGCTGGGGATAAATGTGGCCATAGTATATGCTTTGTGCGGCAAGAATCATGGTAGTCACTGTATACACCTGCTTACCAAGAAAAAAAGGAACAGTCAACTAATTAGCTAAGGATCAAATCAAATAAAAAGAAACTACATGATAGAACATTTAGCTTCAATTACATTCTTACCAATGCCATATAGAATTGTGTTGGAAGCTGCAAAAGCAAACAGAGAAAGGTACAATTATCAGTAAATGATCCTCTGAAGAAGAAGATGAAGAGTTGACCTATGTTCATTTATTCAAACAGAAATTTGTAGCAAGCTGATCAAGGAACAGAGCCTTATAGAATAAGACAGATTGTAACAAGATTGCCTTATTAGCTAGCAAATGAAGAATAAAACATGAAATAAAATGCTTGCGGTAAGTCTACTAATGCACACCTATAATATTTATCATAGTGGTACTAATCCAAACTTATAATATTTATCATAGCAGTTGCATTTACAATATCATAGAAGAAACCATTTGAATTTATCAGGTTTTTGTCAATACCGTTTTTAAAATTATTTTACTTTTGCATGGGCTATATTAAATCTAGATGTCAAAAGCAGTTGTTAAAATTCTTTTATCTTCCTAGAATAGAGGCTAAATAATTTCATTCCATATGACAACTAACCTATGGATTTTGAGTTCCTATTAGAACTACAGGATTTGGCAATTTCGTTGATTTGCAGACTGCTAAATTCTAGATAATGTTTACATATAGAATCCTTTACTTAGCATAGGACCATAGGTTCAAAGATTGTCCTTCAACAATTGGAAGGAAAGTTCTAAATTTCCAAATTATTAGATGTTCATTGTTATGCAGAAAGTTCAACGCTGAACACACATCATAGAGGTAAGATGTCAAAAAGATAAAATTTGTCATAACTTACAAGAATCTAGCATAATCTTAACATGAATCACCATATGAATTTCTTAAGTAACATAGTACAAAAACTCAACACCAGTTGGCACAGATATTTTCTCATTTACTTAAGAAACCAAATTATAATACTACTAATAATAATAATGAACATCATTAATATTCCACTTGCCAGACAAATTCAGGAACGAAATAGGTTCATACACTCCTACAGCTTTCGGATATTAAGAAGAAAAAAAAAAGTATAGCAAGTATGAAAAGTAATTTAGAATTTGAAATGTAATGGAATTACTTACCGTAGCCGGCTCAAACATGCAGCCAAAAACGTTAAAAAGATCTCTGCCAAAAGAGAAAGCGCATGAGAATAAAATACAACTTATATGGAAAAAAGACAAATTTCCAGTCAGATTTTCCAATATTAATAAAACAGTAAGGAAATATTATGAGCTAAAAAATCCATTTCACTTGTATCATTTATCACTGTATAACAGAGAGATCTAGACATAGAAAACAAAACACAGAAAAGTAAAAAAGTAAAAAATCATACCCAATTAACCAAGTAATCAAGAAAAGCATAGAAAGGCCCTCAGCGGATTTTTGCTTGTAATTTGTGATTATTTGAGGTACCTCAGCAACAGTCCAGCTGACCACACTAATGAAACCCAAACTCAATGAAACTCCATCTCTTACATTGCAAAGACAATAACCCATATACTTCCACGCCCACGTCAAACAATGCTCGTTTATTGGGCACATTTGCATTGAGTTCTTCATGTGTCCTTTTGCATCCACAAATTCTCACCTTCAATCTCTGTACCTGTATATACAAGTACACACACATATATATATGCCTGTAAGTGTGTGAGAGAGAGAAGAAAAGAGGCAGATAAAGATGGACAAGAAAATCTAGAAAGAAAGCAATCTCCAATTTCTTAGCATATCCCTATTCACAAACAGACAAAAAAAAAATACATAAAATAATAGCAAATCACATTTCCCATGATTCCCATGACAGAGTTTCTCTTTCTTTCCTACTTTCCATGTTCAGAAATTGCTTTTTAAATATTGTTTAAAACAGAATAAATAAAGAAAAAAGATAGGTTAGTGGCAGTGTATGCAAATAAAATCCAGACAAAAACAATTAAACCCAGCGAATCTTTTTTCAAAAAAAAAAAAAAAAAAACACACACACACACATAGAACGAGAAGAATCATCGATTTATTGAGAGAAATAATCTTTATTAAGAGAAATAATTGCCAAACAGCATAAAACACATCACTAACATTATTCCAAAACCCAGCTGAAAATCACGATTCGGACTATAATAATACTTCAATATGTTCTTCCAACTCTGTAAAAAAATATATAGTCCATATATAAAAAATAAAAAAAAATAAAAAATCAGGCGTGCTTCAGCTCTGAAACAATTTAAAGAAGGAAAGGTTTTTACGGTGCTTTTAAGCTAAACAATATTACTAAAAAAACAAATATTAAGAAAAAAAAAAAANAAAAAAAAAAAAAAAAAAAAAAAAAAAAAAAAAAAAAAAAGTGTATTTCAAAACGACTCTTTACTTATCTAAATGTGTAAATATCTATACATAATAAGATATACGAAAATTAAAAATTAAAAAAATATACGTTTATAATCTGCAATGGAAGAAGTAATTTCCTACCTTCCTCTAGCTGATAAATAAAGAATCAGAGACAGACAACGCCAAGGATAGCGGTGCTATGAATGTTATGTATATATAACATTCATATATATATATATATAAATAAATTATAATGCGGATATTCACAAATTAAACGTCGGCTTTGTGTATTTTTGTTTTTCTGTGGAGGTTTTGTTTTGTAATTTGGTTTGGAAAGATGAAAACGTGAAGTGCAGAGCAACGCACACAAAACTGAAAACAGTTCTATGCATTGCATACGCCACTGCCTTTGCTTTTGCTTTACACGTCATCTGTCCTCTTTCGTAAATTTATACCTCATTATAGGGGTGTCAATGTCAAATAACTTTCCACTCCAAAATCCGGTTTTACGTTCTCTTTGAAATTTGAAGAAAAACTCGGGTTCAAAGAAGCTTCAAACTCCGCCCCGAAACTCCACCCAAATGGACTTTGCAAGTGGTGATAATTTCTGTTAGGGATATTTACATCGTACATATCTAAACTGTATAGGCTGTGAGAAGTAAATATTTTTTTTCTTTTGCAATTTGTTCGAAGTATATCATTGTTGATATCTATATTATTTTCTGTCAAAAAGATTCCGTTAACTGCACGTGAGTAAATATTATTTCTTTACCTTCTCAAAATATCAAATTTCTCACGTTCTCTCTCTCTCTCTCCTAAAAAACATTAAACAAAAATTTAAAAAAAAAATAATTTTTTTTCTATATAATTTGTATTTTAGAATGATCAAATATTTATATTTTATATTATTACATGTTATAATTTATTTGTAGTTGAAAGATAGAAAATTATATGATTAAATTGGCAAAATACTTATAAATTGTACAAAATAGATTTCAAATCTGTACATTATATAATTTGAGTGGGTATAAAATTTCAGTGGGTATTGTCGCAAATTGACGCATGAGCTTCATCGAAAATGAAGAAACGAAGCCAAAGAGACAAATTTGGCTGCAATCATAAAATTTCAATGGGTTAAACAAATGGATCGCATGATCCAGTTTAGTTAAACGAGGCGACCCGCAACATGTCTCGTGATTGGAAACGATACAAAATGACGCCGTTTTGATTAGTTTCATTTTTTTATTTATTAAATTAAGCAAAACGGCATTGTTTTGAGATACCAAAACGGGTTGTCTCCAATATTGAGAAGGGTTGCAGGTCGACCTGTTTTACTAAAACGGATCACACTATCCAATTGTTTGACTCGTCAGAATCTTATGATTCCAGTCATGTTTCTGGCCAAATTTGTCATGTTGGTTTTATCTCTTCATTTTCGATGAAATTCGAAAGTTAATTCTATATGAAAACCACTAAAAATTCAAACCCAATTCAAAACACATATTTTTTGTGTTTTATCTAGAGAAAGGAGAGAAGGTGAGTGTTGGTGTAAAACACAACAATCAGTCGTCTTAAGTGTACAAGCGTGCCACTTCGAACCTAGACAATCCAAAGAAATAAATAAAATGTGCACAAATTAATATCAAACTTAAATCAAACGATTGTATTAATTACTGAGAACAAAATAATTAAAGGGATCAAAGGACTTTTAAATAAAATTTTCAACTAAAATACTTGACTACTCGAAGTAGTCTATGTTTTCTGGTGTGTGTAGATGCGCAAGTCCTTTTCAAAGTTGTTGAAGCCTCTATTTATATAGGAGAATGTAGCTCATTAACTCTTTGTGCTTCCGATGTGGGACTAATGCCAATTTCACTTTTCAAGACAAATATTTATACTTTGTCATTTCCAATGCATTTTCATCTCTAAACAATATAGGACAAGGTTATTCCACCATAATATCTGAATAAGTTAAATATTAATTTGAAAAAATTAATATATGGTCCAAACAATGAAAGAGAAGTTTTTGATTTTTAAGAAAGAGAGAGAGAAGAGAGAGAGGAGAGAGAAAGGAGATAAATATGGTGTTTTAAATCGGTAAAAATATAATATTTACATTTGCATATGAACTCCACGTGAGGTTAACAAAAAATTTTCAACAGAAAGAGACATAGGTATCAATGATAACACATTTTGGCGAGCTCAAATATTAAAATAGAAAAAAAAATAAAAAATTTAAGTATCCACTTATCACACCTAATATAATTTAAATATCTCTAAAATATATATCTCTTTGTGTTAACAACTTAACAAATTGCATCCATGTTAACTCATAATAAATGTGTTGACATTTTTTTCTGTTGCAAATTTACGGTGGAAATTTTTATTCAAAAACGTAATCAAATGTGAATTTAAAAAGGGTTTATAATATTTTCTTTAAGTGGACCTCAACGGCTCAATAAAAAATTATTAATATAAAAGTAGAAAAAAATTATTAATATAAAAATTCATACTGAGTTTTATTTTATAATATACATCTAACAACTATAATATAATAATTTAAAAAATATAAATGAAATTCAAAAGTACCAAAAAAAATGAAAAAACAATACAATACTACTTAAATTGAAATTCCTGATTCTTCAAAAAATGGAATTTATATATATAAATTTATACCATCAACAATCTTTTTCAATATTTATAATTGTATAGTTTGCTAAAATTCATTTTCTATTGAGGAATTAACCTATCAATTAAAAAATAATTTATCATAATTATAATGATTTAATTGTCTTAACAAATTTTGTTAAAATCTTTGTAAGGATATATTTTTCACTTTTTCTAATTTTTGTTTTTTTGTTTTTTGATAAATTATAAGTTTGGACTTGAGTTGAGATTTGTTACTAATTTTTTTTGGATGGGCTGGACTGTAGCTGTGTATTATTATTTTCTGTTGAGCCCACCTTGCCATTGAGTGTTTTTATATTTTTAATAATTTTACTAATGAGCTAAATTTAAAATTTAAAATACAAAATGTTAATATGTTATTAATTTCTTTAATGGTGTTAAATATATTGGCACTTATAGTATTTATAGCGAGCCATTTTCAATTTAAAGTATCATATTCAATCTAAAATTCACATTTTCTTTATAAAGCCTGGTTTGAGAATTTAAATGTGGATAATTCAATAAGCATATAGTAGCTTTTATTATTAAATTGTTCCTACAAAGGTATAAGGACGTAATTAATTAACTCAAAATAAATTAATATTTTTAAAATCAAATTATAATAATTTTTTTTGGTGAATAAATTTTGCATTTAGCACAAAAGAGTCCTGAAAACAGGGAATTACAATCCCAGATCACTCATGCAATCAGCCAAAGCTAAGTCTAAAAAAGATTTGGGGATAGAATTAATATAATAGACATAAAAAAGAAAAGCTGTGTTCAAAAATAAAGATTCCTTGGCCACAATATCAGCAAGAGAGTTAGATGTTCTGTGATTCCAACCAATCTGCCAATTGAAAGTCTCAAATTTAACTCTAGTTTGGAGAATTATCATCATTGTTCTCCATCCTTCAAGCTCTTTAGAGGAGATCACTTCTTTGACAGTTGCATCCGAGTCAGAGGACCAAATGACTTTGTTCCATCCTTTTTCTGCTGCAACTTCCAAAGCTTTATAGATAGCAAGCTCCTCGGCTTCCAAGGTTGAATCACAATCAATAAGGAAAGACTCCAAATGCAAGATCACTCCTCTGTTGTTCCTCATCACAAATGCAAGAGCAGCTTTTCCATCTTTAAAAGCTGCATCTGTGTTTATCTTGTACCATCCCTGAGGAGGACTTTTCCACTTCTCCATTCTTGCATTCGAGAGGGGATCCTTAGTATCCAAGCACACCGGTTCTAGAAACTCAACCACCCTAGTGTCAAAATTCTTTACAACATTCTCAAAAGAAACCTTTCTATTATGCATGATATTGTTTCTGAATTCCCAAGCACAATACCAAAGGGTTGCCAAGTAAATACTAACTGCCTCTTTACTCATCCCATTCTCCATAAGACTTCCTCTTGGTTCAATACAAAGTTCCATCAGATCTTGAACAGTTGAAGCTTCCAAATACTCAAACCAGCAATTCCAGCGGCTAGCAAAAGCTAATGCTCTTACCCCATGGCACCCTTTAAATAGGTGCAAGTAACTTTCCACTTCATCTCCACATATACTACAAGATTGATCCCCAATCCCCAGCCGGTTATGTAAAATGTCTCTAGAAGGAATTACCCCAGCCAGAAGCCTCCAGATAAAAAGTTTCAGTCTCTCATGCAAATTTAGTTTCCATAATTTGCTCTATATTGGATTAAGCAACAAATTACCTGCAAAATTTGAAATAAAACAACTTTTAACTGAGAAATTCCCTGCATCATTACCTCTCCAAATAAGAAAGTCTTCACATGGTATAGATGGCCATTGGATCTTTGCAATTTCCCTCACGGTCTGATCAGTGAACACCTCATGAAGTTTCTCAAAATTCCAGCAGTTGTCCTCTATCATTTTGAACTCCACAACTCTTCTAAACCTTCCAATCTCGACTCCTTCTTTGATTTGAGGACTTCCTCCAGCGAAACCATCCAACCAATGATCAAAAAAAGGGTGAATTGAAAACCCATTACCTAGTTTGAAGCAAGAGTTTAAACAGATTAAATCTCTTGCCTCAATAATACCCCTCCACACTGGAGAAACATTCCCCTGTTTCTTATACTCAAAAAAGGTTTGGGTTTTAAGATATTTAGCTTTTAAGACCCTTATCCAAAGTTTATTTTCATCCCGAGCTATTTTCCAAGCCAACTTCGAAATCAGAGCTAGATTTAGATCATTCATCTTCCGGAAGCCGAGCCCCTCTTGCTCATTCGGTTTACACACATCATCCCATTTCTTAAAAGCTAAATACCGGTTTGAGCTCTTACCCGAAACAATTTTATCGGACTCTGAAACAATTTTATTGGTGGGTTGGAATGAAAGGAGAGATAGCAGAGTATGTCTCTAGATGTCTGATATGTCAGCAGGTGAAGGTAGAAAGACAAAAACCTTCAGGACTGCTACAACCTTTACCGATTCCTGTTTGGAAGTGGGAACACATTACCATGGATTTTGTATTTAAGTTGCCGCGCACTCCGAGGAAACATGATGGAATTTGGGTGATCGTGGACCGTCTAACTAAATCTGCACATTTCTTACGTGTCCGTGAGACGTTTTCACTTCGGAAATTGGCTGAGTTGTTTGTGAATCACATAGTGAGCTTACATGGAGTTCCCGTATCCATAGTGTCGGACAGAGACCCAAGGTTCACTTCGAGGTTTTGGAAGAAGTTACAAGAAGCACTTGGTACTGAATTACTTTTTAGTACCGCTTTCCATCCTCAGACAGATGGGCAATCAGAGAGGACGATTCAGACCTTAGAGGACATGTTGAGGTCGTGTGTACTGCAGTTTAAGGAGAATTGGGAATCTCACTTACCTTTGGCCGAGTTTACTTATAATAACAGTTACCATGCAAGCATTGAGATGTCACCATTCGAGGCATTGTATGGAAAACAATGTCGAACTCCGTTGTGTTGGGATGAAGTGGGTGAAAGAAAGCTCATTGGATCTGAGTATGTTCAGATGACTATTGATAAGATGAAAGTCATCAGAGACCGTTTGAAAATAGCTCAAGATAGGCAAAAGAGCTATGCNTTAGAGGACATGTTGAGGTCGTGTGTACTGCAGTTTAAGGAGAATTGGGAATCTCACTTACCTTTGGCCGAGTTTACTTATAATAACAGTTACCATGCAAGCATTGAGATGTGACCATTCGAGGCATTGTATGGAAAACAATGTCGAACTCCGATGTGTTGGGATGAAGTGGGTGAAAGAAAGCTCATTGGATCTGAGTATGTTCAGATGACTATTGATAAGGTGAAAGTCATCAGAGACCGTTTGAAAATAGCTCAAGATAGGCAAAAGAGCTATGCGGATAGAAAAAGAAAGGATCTCGAGTTTGAGGTTGAAGATTGGGTCTTTTTGAAGCTGTCACCTTGGAAGGGTGTCGTACGTTTCGGCAGACGTGGGAAGTTGAGTCCGAGATATATTGGTCCGTACGAGATAACTAAGAGAATGGGCCCAGTTGCTTATGAGCTGGACTTACCAGAGGAACTTTCACGGGTCCATAATGTGTTTCATGTCTCCATGCTTCGTAAGTATTTGCCAGACCCTTCTCATGTGCTAGAGCCGTCAACCATCGATCTACGAGAAGATTTTTCTTATGAGGAACAACCCATTCGAATTGTGGATGAGAAAGAGAAGGTATTGCGTAACAAGACAATTCCAATCGTCAAAGTGATTTGGCAGAACCATGGCATGGAAGAGGCAACTTGGGAACCTAAGGAGCTGATGTTGCAGCAGTATCCCTATCTTTTTCAGTAATGTAAGACTTTAAATTTCGTGGACGAAATTCTTGTAAGGAGGGTAGGTTGTAACATCCCGTTTCAAGAAAAATAATAAAATTTTCAAGTTTGACCAGGTTGACTTTTAGTAGGCTCGGAGTTGACTTTTTGTGTGGTTATATTTTTGCTTTGACTATGGTACCGTTGCGTAGAGCTAGTCGATACGAGTTCGTAGACTAGCAGCATGCTCGATTTCGAGTTAAGACCGAGAAGTTATGGTCGTTTTAGTGTGAAGGGCATTTTGGTAATTTGGCAAAAACTGATATTTATGGATGAGAAATGACCGTTTTGCCCCTGTCTGCATCTTTAAGAAATCTGGAATTTTCCCACGCACGGACCGATCCCCTCGCCGCTTCCCCTCCCCCTTCGCCGAGCCTTTTTCGCACGCCGGTAGCCGCCACACGGTGGCCGGACTTGGCCGACCACCACTCGGAAATTGAAGCCAGCAACCTCCTCTTCCTTTCCCCACCGGTGGTTCGCCGTGAAACCACCTGGATCGCCGGAAATCGCAACAAAACCGAGAGCTCGTGAACAGTTTGAACAGTCGCGACACCACCTTTGGCCGGCCATATCTCACCGTTCCGGTGGAGTTAGGGAGCGTGCTTGGTACCGTTGGAAAGCTGGTGCAACGATCTACATTTTGGTACCGAGTTTGACGCCGGAAACCGCCGTATCACACCGGAAAACCGCCGCAAAGTCTCGGAAAAATCACCCCGAGGCAGTCACCTTTCCGGCTAGATCTACTCCGATCTCCGGCAAGTGGGACGACACAGCCACCACCACGAGCTTCAGAGCACGCCGGCGTCCAGATCTGCAGTTCCCGAGCTCCGACGACCGCCGCACGCGCCGCCACCGTCTTCCTCCACGCGCCGCCGCCGATCTCCACCTTTTCCGGCGAGTGAGTGCTCACCTCCCATCCCAACGCGTTCCGGGGGTCGTGGGCAAGCTTGCTGTCCAGTCAATTTGACCCAATTTCGGTCGGATTTGGAAACGCCTAATTCCGGTTGAGGTCCGATCTTCCAGGATCGATTCCGATCAATTGCTACAACGAATCTTGAAATTGAAGGTAGTTTCTCGTTCCTTGCATCTTCAATTTCGTTTCGGTATAAAGTTTGTTTAAATCGGACTTGAAACGGAAAAATCCATTGAATTTAGAGATTTTTGCCGATTAAGGGCATTTTTGTAATTTTCAAAAATATCGTAGTTACTGAAAATGTTGGGAAATCTTAGTATTTAGTGTTTTAATCTTGTATTTGGAGGCTTA